>JARFJB010001206.1:930000-1162500 GCA_036346205.1 Vesta saturnalis | reverse complement strand
GCTTTCATTTCTTTCGGAATGTCACGCTTATTCTAACGTAGTCTATCCATAACAGTAATATTTTGATCCAACAAATAAGTTGGATCACTAGTAAAGAATTTGTTTATCGTGAGATTGACACCAGAATTATGAATGCCGCGTACAAGAGTTTGTACTACTTCAGGCCCAAGGTTTTTATGTGGAAGTTCTCCGGGCTGGCTACCAACATCAACTAAATCGTCCAGAGCATAACCAGACTTAGATTCACACATCCAAAATATTTTAAGTCCATATTTTGCCGGTTTAATTGGCATATATTCAACGAATCTGCATCTACATCTAAACCCAACGAGTTGTTCATCAAAAGTTACATTAATATCCGGTATGACGCAGGTATTGCATTGCCAAATAAATAAATCCCAAACGTAGGCCACCATTGCTAACTAATTTTCCGGGTTCTCTAGTCGTAAAATCTGACGAATCTTCGTATTTATTCAAAGTGAAGTATGGACATTGTGGCTCGGTATATATGATTGGAAAAATAGTTCTCCCGCAGGAATAAGTAAATCACAGAAAGCAAGAAATTCATCAACACTTACACCTTTCCACGGTTTTCCTTTTGATCCGTAAACACGTTTCTCCTCTAAATTGGTACAGTTCATAATTTCTTGTACAATAACTGGAGTTACAAATAACTGAAACGCTTCGTTTGGTATTGCAGCCACATTTTTTCTTGCTAGTCTTAGCGCACGCCGGATAATGTTGTGTAGTTGAATTTTATTTTTTGTTGGAGGTTCCAAACTCTACTCCAGACCACTTGGAGCAATGTAACCACTCGTTGAAGAATTACCAATATAGTCAACACCATCCGAGCTGGACCCAGAATACTCGTTAGAAACCAATTCGAAATTTGTGTCTTCTGTGTCATCATTTTCTGCTTCTGACACATCACTTTCTTTAAAAGGCAGAACATCACTTTCAGCTGCCCACTGCGATGCAGTTTCTTCCTAGACACGGTCACCAAATCTCACGCTTTTCACATTATTTTTTGACGCGATTATCATGTGTGTTTCACAAGTTCACTCAATGCAAATTTTATTACAACTGAACGAAAATCAGCTGCGCCTACCTTTATACCTTCAGCAGTAATGTAGGTTTCAACTTCCACAGACATGTACCGGGTGGCCAACTAAGAACGCCCGTCGGTCATAAACGAAAGTGGCCTCGAGAAGAGCCTGGAAATTATTTTCAGAATTGTAGGTCCACCGCTAGAGGGCGTATTTGACAGTTAAAATTTTAAAAAGCAAAATTTTTCAAGATTTACTCAATTAAGGGGCATATTAAATATTATAATCAGATTCCTCGACAAATTCTGCATATTTTTTATTTGACGAGTTTTAGTCTATCTCTTCAAATAAGGGGGGGGGGAGGGGAGTGGGAACCTTGTTACAAAAAAACGCTTTTAATTCAGGTCCTGCTTGACCGATTTTAATAAATTTGATGTTGTTTGAAAGAGCTTTTGTTAAACAATAGAAAATTTGTAAATTTGAAGCAATCTGATTAATAACATAAATGCTAGAGGGAGCTGTTTAATATTTTTTTAATATTGTGTTTTCTCTTTACAATTTTAAATGGAAGCATAAAAATTTAAGTTGGTCTTTAAAAAGTAGACTAAATTAGTAATAAAACAGTGAAAACTGCAAGTCGATATCTTTTTCGTATCCTGAGATGTCGTAAGAAACAGGTAAATGGCGGGAATTGTCCTTCCAATATCTAGTAGGCTAGTTCGCGCTAACGGAAATTATTAAGTTTAGCCTGGATGAAAAGATCTTACATTGGTCTGCATTAATTTAAACTGTTATCATACTAATGTTATGGTTGGCGCTAGATTACCTAAATGTAATGCTGTCGCTACTAACAATGAGAACAAATTATAAAATAATAATGTGATAAATCTAACAATTAAAACCTTAAATGAATAACTACGTAATTAGTGTCGCCCTAGATGTTCGAAATGTCGTCATTCATTTTCAATGAATGAAATCAATCGCTGACGGGTGGAGAGAACAGCAGTTTCAATTTTTCCCCTTGGAACACTTCGTATTGTCTGTCGTATTCTTTCAATCATGTCAGCTCTTGTTGTGGGTCTATCGGCATAAACGAGATCTTTTATTCGCCCCCACAAATAAAAATCTAAACAAGTTAGGTCTGGAGACCTTGGTGGCCAAATAAATAAACTTCCACGTCCTATCCACCTTTCAGGGTATGATTAACCTAAGAAATTCCGAACATCTCTAGAATAATGTGCCGGGGACCCATCATGTTGCAAGAACATGTCACGACCAATGGCCCAGGGTACGTTTTCTATCTTTCTCCATTAACAGTCTCATAAAAAAGGCCTAATTATTTCTCCACCTAGAATCCCGCACCACACATTTACAGGCCAACGACCCTGATGTTGGACCTCCTGCATCCAGTGGGGATTCGTTTCAGACCAGTTGTACATATTATGTCGATTTACACTATCATCACTATGAAAAGTAGCCTCATCTGTCCACATAATTCGTGAAAGTATTTCAGGATCGTCATGTATCATATTTGAGAGCCAGTTGCAAAAATCCAACCTGGTATCCAAATCTTGAGCATTCAAACTATGGTGTAGGACCATGTGATATGGCTGCAATCTAAAATAGTATATATTATAAAGTAATCAGGTCAATAAGACACATTGAAGTCCTTCGTTGTTAGTAAACGAAAAACGACTTTAAATGCATTAACTCTCGTAATGTTATTACGAATTTTTTTCGCCCGGTCTCTCATTACTTTTTATTATTGGTACCTTTTTACTTTACTTTGCCTCACTTAATTATCATGTTGTTAGTTAAGATCTATTCACATAGCATAAGATAATTTCATTAAATAATTTGGTGTTTTATTGAAACTGGACATAAAATGGCGGCATTACATTTAAGTAATCTAGCAGCAACCATAACATTAGTATGATAACAGTTTAAATTACTGCAGACCAATGTAAGATCTTTTCATCCAGGCTAAATTTAATAATTTTAGTTAACGCGAACTAGCCTACTAGACGTTGGAAGAACAATTCCCGCCATTTACCTGTTTCTTACGATATCTCAGGATAGGAAAAAGATATCGACTTGCAGTTTTCACTGTTTTATTACTAATTTAGTCTACTTTTTAAAGACCTACTTAAATTTTTATGCTTCCATTTAAAATTGTAAAGAGAAAACACAATATTTGAAAAATATTAAACAGCGCCCTCTAGAATTTATGTTATTAATCAGATTGCTTCAAATTTACAAATTTTTTATTGTTTAACAAAAGCTCTTTCAAACAACATCAAGTTTATTAAAATCGGTCTAGCAGAACGTGAATTAAAGGCGTTTTTTCGTAACAAGGTTCCCACTCTCCCCCATCCCTTATTTGAAGAGATAGACTAAAACTTGTCAAATAAAAAATATGCAGAATTTGTCGTGGAATCTGATTATAATATTTAATATGCCCCTTAATTGAGTAAATTTTGAAAAAATTTTGCTTTTTAAAATTTTAACTGTCAAATACGCCCTCTAGCGGTGGACCTACAGTCCTGAAAATAATTTCCAGGCATTTCTCGAGGCCACTTTTGCTATAAAAATTTTTTTCACGAACCTATGCTATAGTCCATTCCTGAGATATGGCCGACGGCCTTTTTTAGTTGCCCACCCGGTACAATTCCGCGCAGTAGTGCTTGACAAATTATAACTCATAAATAATAACTTATAAATCAGCCTTGAAACTGGTCTTATAGGAACTAGTTGTACACGGTATTCGGAGGTCCGGTTTATGTAAATACGGGGTATTAATGGAAAAGATTTATTTTTCGATTTCTAAACATACTTGATTGTTTTTTGAATCAAGTGTGAGTTGAATGAAGACGTTGTTAGAGCATATCTGAATGCCGATTGAAATTATTTTAAGCAAATTATGAGTAACTAAAATTTCTCCGGGCCTGAGAGGCCCGGTTTATGCTCTTGGTATTAAAAACCAAAAAGGCTAAGTATTTTAAGTATGTGTAGTAATCGTGAAAGTTTACATTTTCATATTTGTAAACGTATTCTTTCGATAAAGTTAAATTTCTCCTAAGGCAGAGAATATTTTTGTGAACCACTCAGGATGATTAAGAAAATAAATCAAATTATCTTTAAATCCAATTATATCTTTCGCACGATAATTAAAGTGGTTTAATTTATTTCTCATTGTACATTTCGTTGCTACAAAAATCCAGTATAACTTATATTTATTACCTTCGTTTCATCCAATTGTGAAAACTGATAAGGATGCTACAATTCAATTAATTATTTTAAAATTGAAGTTCTTTTAAAGTTTTTAATTGTTGGCTGTTTTCACAAAAATTTAAGCTAACATTAATGACTTAATTGAACGTATTCATTAACTTTGCCTCCTTTTCCTTAATAATACATTTTTTAATTAATTAATTTTAATATTTGCGCATATTTCGCTTTGTAATTATTATTACTATTATTTTATTTTCAAACAACAATTGCTGGTAGTTTTAGATACTAGCAAAAGTAAAATCCGCGTATTTCAAATCTCATTTAATTCCTACGTTATTAGATTCTGTGAGATGTTTACGGACGTAGAAGAAAAGGTCCCAAAAGTCTCAAATGAAAATTGTTTGATTATTTTTGCTAGAAATATAATAAAATAAAATGAATTTCTGTAAACAGCCTTTGAAGACATCCGTTCCCTATAACGCATATAAATATAATTTGGAATATGATCATTTTCAAGAGGTCGTGGTTTTGTTTAGCTTGTAATAAAAGTATACATTTGAAAGAGATATTGTTTGTCTAACAAAATTCATACTTCACCTTATTACAATTGTTTTATAAAAATTTACAATTATTCTTTGTTCATTTCAACTATTTTGTAGTGTTTAGTTTTGTACGTTCGATTACTCGTTTTATGATATTACGTCAAACAAAACCAGAAAATTAAGCTTCATCCTTATAAGCCTTAAGACGAAAACTAATCTCTTTGTTCTACTAGTATACATTTTAGTGAACAATATTAATTCATGTTCAAATATTATATTATGTGATCCCTGTATATAAGACATATTGCCAATATTAGGTTTGTTATTTGTCACTTGGAAAATTATAAATGTAATTACTTTCGTTTCTGTAGCTACAACTAATTATATCCAGAGATTATATTAATATTGACGTAATAACCTTTACAAACTTTCCTTTTATATGTTGCATCGTATTTTGGTTTCGTTTTATAAGGGTGTTATAGAAAATATAAACTTTTACGAGTAGAAGGGTAAAGTGTATAAAACCGTTACCAACATGCGTGAGCATTTTGAAAATGACGCACTTACATATTTTTATTAAAATCAGTTCCACATGACTTATTGTCTCAACCCTACGCACAATGTTTATGCTTTAAGAAATAACTGGTGTGGAACACCACACCTTCCAACCTACAACATTTTTTTTTAGGATAACTATGCAACTTCTTCTATAAGAAGCTCATTACAAAAATAGGCAATATTGTAAACGCAAAAACAATAATCCATATCAAACAGACGTTTAAAACTTCATGATTGACAGAGGTTAATAGACATCTTGATACAAACTTAAACTAAAAGAAATTACATTTTAATTTAATTTTTTTTAGGATAACTATGCAACCACGTTTTTATACTTTCATAATGAAAACAGGCAACATTATAAAAACAAAACCAGTAATCCATGTCAGAATGACGTTTAAAACCTTATATTAGACAATCATAGACAGAAATACACATTAACGTAAAAAAAATTCTAAAGCCGCCCGCTTCTATACGTATATACTTAATTTTTACATTTATTACGCTTTATATTAAAAAGCCTTGTAAAAAAATGTAAGTAATATTAAATTTTCTTTAAAAAATACGTTTGAATCTTTCTTATAAAATTATACGTAATTCAGATAATGAAAAAATTTGAACCAACACGTAAATTCTACCAATCCAGGCATTTTTATATCATTGCAATAAACAAAATCAAAACTACCTGTAATAAACACAAAATTTTTAGTACGTACTTTGGTTCTGGAGTTATCGTGGATACTAAATTACATCCATACACATACGCACACGTACACACACACACACGCACAAGCATACGCACACACGCACACGCAAACGCACACGCACACGCAAACGCACACGCACACCCACACACGCACGCACTCGCACACGAACACGCACACGCACAAGCACACGCACACGCACACGCACACGCACACGAACACGCACACGCACACGCACACGCACACGCACACGCACGCACACGCACGACGACACGCAAGCACACGCACAGCCAGCGCACACGCACACGACACGACACCGCATACGCGACACGACACCACGCCACGCAATGCACACGCAGCACACACACGCACGCCACGACGCAAGCACACACGCACACACCAGCACACGCACACGCACACACGCAACACGCACACCACGCACACACGCACAGCACGCACACGCACACCACGCACGCACACGCACCACCGACACAGACACGACATACGCACACACGCAACCCGCATCCGCACTACGCCAACGCACACGCACACATACGCACACGACACACCACACAGCACACACCACCACGCACACACACGCACGCACACGCACACGCACGCACACGCACGCACACGCACACTGCACCGCACCACACGCAGCACAGCAACGCACACGCACACGCACACGACAGCACACGCACACGACACGCACGCACACACGCACACGACACGCACACGCTACCACGCACACGTGCACCACGCACGCGAACACGCACACGCATCGCACACGACACGCACGCACACGCTCACGCACACACGCACACACGCGCGCGTCACACGCACCGCATACGACCACAGCCGCACACGCACACGCACGCAGCACGACACGCACACAGCACGCACACACGCACGACACGCACGCACGCACAGCACACGCACACCGCGCAAACGTACGCACGACACGCAGACGCACACACGCACACGCGACAGTCACGCACCGCACACGCACGCGCGCACGCACAGCGCAACGCACGCACAACGCACGCACACACACACGCACGCACGCACGCACACGCACACGCACACGCACACGCACACACGCACACGCAGCACGCACACGCACACACGTGCACACAACACACGCTCGCACGCACATTCGCACACATGCACATACGCAGACACGCGACACGCACTCACGCACACGCATACACGCACACTCGCATACACGCAAACACGCACACGTGTGTGTGTGCGTGCGTGCGTGCGTGCGTGCGTGCGTGCGTGCGTGCGTGCGTGCGTGCGTGCGTGCGTGCGTGCGGGCGTGCGTGCGTGCGTGCGTGCTGCTTGCTTGCTTGCTGCGTTGCTGCGCTTGCGCTGCGTTGCGTGCGTGCGTGCGTGCGTGCGTGCGTGCGTGCGGTGCGTGCGTGCGTGCGTGCGTGCGTGCGTGCGTGCGTGTGCGTGTGCGTGGTGTCGTGTGCGTGCGTGCGTGTGCGTGTGCGTGTGCGTGTGCGTGTGCGGGTGCGGGTGCGGGTGCGTGTGCGTGTGCGTGTGCGTGTGCGTGTGCGTGTGCGTGTGCGTGTGCGTGTGCGTGGCGTGCGTGTGCGTGTGCGTGCGTGCGTGTGCGTGTGCGTGTGCGTGCGTGTGCGTGCGTGTGCGTGTGCGTGTGCGTGTGCGTGTGCGTGTGCGTGTGCGTGTGCATGTGCGTGTGCGTGTGCGTGTGCGTGTGCGTGTGCGTGGCGTGTGCGTGTGCGTGTGCGTGTGCGTGCGTGCGCGTGCGCGTGCGTGCGCGTGCGTGGCGTGCGTCGTGCGCGTGCGTGCGCGTGCGCGTGCGCGTGCGTGCGCGTGCGTGCGTGCGTGGCGTGTGCGTGTGCGTGGCGTGCGTGGCGTGTGCGTGTGCGTGTGCGTGTGCGTGTGCGTGTGCGTGTGCGTGTGCGTGCGTGCGTGCGTGCGTGCGTGCGTGCGTGCGTGCGTGCGTGTGTGCGTGCGTGCGTGCGTGCGTGCGTGCGTGCGTGCGTGCGTGCGTGCGTGCGTGCGTGCGTGCGTGCGTGCGTGCGTGCGTGCGTGCGTGCGTGCGTGTGTGTGTGTGTATACATACAGGTATGGAAAAAAATTATTGCGGGTCTGACTTATAATAAGCTAGAAAGAAACCCAATAAGCATTATATGAGTGTGAGAGAGACATAACTTTACTGATGTTGCCACTTCTACATATTTGAATGTAGGCACAAAATATAGACTACTTAATTCTCTTTCAATCTAACTTCAACATTTCTAACGAAACCAAAGCAATTGAGATGATGTTGAAAAGTCTCGTCTTCTTTGAAACTGTTAAGTAAATACTTTACACTTAACCTTAAATGATATGGTTCGATTACTACTCGTAAGAAGAACCAAGAAGAAACTTACGAGAGCTACAAACAAGAACATTAACATTTACATTAAAAGGTATATTTAGAAACACTAAACATTTACATTGATAGTATAACTTAAGTTTAAGGTTTAACTTTAGCATTATAATTCTAATTGAAAAACCAACTATTTTTAAAAATTAACAGAATGCACTTTTTTCAAAACTCTACCTATTGTGTCGGAATTGCAAAAACACTGCCTACCCAAAAGACGCATGTATGGCATCCGCGCATGTAGTTTGTTGTGTATTTTATCTTACTTAGCACGTGAACTGATTGTACTGTCTTTGTTTTACTTATTATAAGTCAGACCCGCGATAAGATTTTTCCATGCCTGTATATACAGGGTGTCCCAATAGTTCGTATTCGGTCGATAGCTCCTTAGCCAATAAACTTAGAAGATAAGTTTAAATACGAAAGTTGTCTATTTTTATAAGTTGCAAAATCTAACAATAGTTTGGTTTCTACATGATGTAATATAAAAGTAGTACAATATAGAACTTTTGATTTAAAATAGAACACCCTATATATTATTTTATTTCTCAATTCTCCTTATAATTTTACATCTTTTTTATAAGAATTACTTACAAGCTAAATCTTACAGTTTTTGAGATATTTGTAAGTTAACTAAAAACTGACATTGTTATGTAGTAATTCAAGTAGGCGTATCTCAGTTATTTTTAATGATAAAAAAATAATCACACCCTATATTTTTAACGCCTTGTCTTCGTCTATTAGTCGGCTTTAATTTTTATTAAATATGTTCTATACCTATCTCTAAAAGTTTCGGAGATATTTAAGTTTGTTCAATTTTTTTCGTTGATGACACTGATGAAGAATAACATTAGTCGGTCAAAGCAAGCTGTGGATGGATACATAAGAAACTAAAAAATATTAACTGAAATACATAAAAAGTAATAATAATAATAGTTACTATTAAAAATAAATTTAACTAAATTAAAGAATTCTAATTTAGGTAACGTAGTGTGATTTTTTATAATTTCCCAATGTTTTTCTATCGAATTAATAATTTAGTTAAATTTATTTTTAATAGTAACTATTTTTCTTTCAATAATGAATTTTACTTACAAATTTTTGGAACCCCAATGGGTTCTAAAATTTCCCCAATTTTATCTCAATACGTTATGGATGATTTAATTGATGATTCTGTAACTAAAATTAATTTCAATTTACCTTTTTTAAAAAAATATGTGGATGACATTATAACTGCAATTCCACAAGGAACTCAAAACCAACTTTTAAATGTTTTTAATAGTTACAGCCCTTACTTAAAATTCACTATTGAAAATGAAACTAACAATTCCATACCTTTTTTAGATACAAAAATCATCCGCAATTCAAATAATAAAATATTACTCGATTGGTATATTAAACCAACAAGCTCTGGAAGATATTTAAATTATTATTCTGAACATCCAGAAAAAATGAAAATTAATTTAGTTTTAGCTTTAAAGAACCGCATCGACAGAATTTGTCATCCAACTTTCAAAAACCAAAATTATCAAAAATTATTTCAACTTTTACTTAATAATTCTTACCCAAATAAATTATTAAAAAAACTAATTTTTTCAAACCCAAATTTGGTCAGACAAAATAACTTACAAATAAATAATTCATCAATTAATAACCTTTCTAATGACAACGAGAATAATCAAAAGATTTTTAGATCATTACCTTACATAAAACATTTAACACCTAGAATCGTTAATATTTTAAAACAAGAAAGAAATATCATTATTGCTAACAAATCAACTAAAACAATCAATAGTTTATTTTCAAAAATTAAAGATAAAACAAAAACTTTAAATAAATCTCATGTCGTATACAAAATTTCATGTTATAATTGCAATAAACAATACGTAGGACAAACTCAAAGAAACCTCAAAAATAGAATTACTTCCCATAAAAGTGATATTAAAATAAAAAGAATCATGTGCATTAACGATACATTCTCTAGAAACTAGTCATAAACCAAATTTTAATGAAGTAAAAATTTTAACCACAGAAAATAATTATTTCAAACGTTTATTTTAGAAATGCTTTATATTAATAGAGAACCTAACACATTAAACAAAAAACTGATACTCAAAATTTAAGTGTTATATATTCAAATATTTTAACAATTAACAACAGATTGCATTGTTAACAAAAATTTTATACGTATTCCCTTGTTGTTAATCGTTATAGTTACAGTTTTAGTTGTCATAATTATATTACATTTCAATGATATTTAATTTTTGTGTTTGCAATCTCATTATAATCTAACATACAGTAAGCAATAATGTTATATTTATTTAGTATTGTATTTATCATTTTAGTTTTGACTGAAGAAGGAATAAATATTTAAAGCTTTCAAATTGATGTATAAATAGTTGTCAATTTAATTTAGGCTGCATCCCTGTTATACTAAATTATTATATATATATATATATATATATATATATATATATATATATATATATATATATATATAATTATGTTTCTATTTAGATTTCACAGATTATGTTTAAATAAGACAATTTTCTTTAAACTTGTAAATAACGAAATTAATTCAAGTTTGAAGTTTTTTCTAGAAGAATTTATAAATAAATTTTGAAAAGGACAATATTAAAGTTGAATTAATTTTTACGTTTATTTACAATTTAAAAAAATGTCTATTTAAATATATATATATATATATATATATATATATATATATATATATTTTATATATATATATACAGTTCATTTTCCTTTGCAAGTTTCTACAGCATTTTACTTATTAAACACATACCAGGTACACCAGTTCTGCTTGGGTAATTTATTTAAGCGCAGCAATAATGCGGAAATTGACATCACAAAAAATGTTGATCAGGTATTTGAGCTTACCATAGCAGTAGTTGAATTTAAATAAAGGATTTTTGAGTTGTAGGTGAACAGCTACTCCAATTAAAGCATACCTGATTTGTTTACCTTGAATGAATAAGTCTCTCTAAACAATTTCAAAACGAATAATTTTTTAACGCTTCTGCGTGTACAAATTTGGCATAAAAATGGGCTTTTGATTTTCCCGCGGATAAAAGGATGACTTTTGCATTTACTATGAAAGAATGTGTCTTGCAAAATTAAAAAATGTCTGGAACTGTACTATTAATGTACGGGTCGGCCGACCATGTGAAATCGTGGTATATGTTCGAAAATCGTGTCTATCTTTCCTGAACTTCCGAAGAACTTGGTTTCATTTTAATTTGGCCCCTTACGTTGTCTAACTAGAAGCATAAGAGTCAAAAAGGTTTGATTGCACTCAAAGGATTACTTTGACTGTCAGCTACTATTAGAGCCATGGACTGAAAACTTATACACAGAAAATTGTTTAATGTAAGGTAGTTTAGACGTTTCTGGTTGTTTCCAAGTACTCAAAATAGCTGCAACTTTACTAAAAGAAAGAATGGACAAAAACTATTCTACACTTAATTTAATCTATCCCTACTCCTTATAACGGTGCAGAAAGTGTTGATTCAATTTCACTATTTGCGATATGGTTCACTAATGAAGCGTTTATTATATCTATGCGAGCTATGTCGTACTGTCCATGTTACCCGCCGATCCCAGAGCTGTTTGTCTACCGCGTTTTACCTTCCTTTAATAGTAGCGTAGTGTAGGACAAAATTAAGAGTTGAATATATTTTTTTTTATTGTAATTAAAACTTTAATTTCAAGTGGGTATGAATCACCATGTTCAAACTTCTATACATGGCAGGAATATGAGGAATAGTAAGAGTAGGGATGTATGTTGAGAAGGGAATAGGTAGACTGCTTGGGCAGATATTTGCAGTTCATGCTTATAAAAGCAGTTTACAGTCAGACGTACAAGTTTAAACCAATTAGAGCTTGTTTGCCTGATGTTCCTGAGTAACCTTCAAACAATGATTTTACTTTTTTCTACCTAATTTGACATTTAATTTTCAACTAGTCGGCTATCCTAGTAGAGTGCACAATGGTAGAGTAAAATTTAGTGTTATTACCTTTGATTAAGGTGAACATTCGTACTGGTTTTACCAATATTTTTACCAAAATTTTTAGCATTTTTCTGGTTAATTGTGAAGGCACATGTACTGGTTTTTGGTAATTGGGCCTGTTTGTACTGGCTTAAGAATAGAAAAATAAAAACTAACTAGATCAAATAATCAGATAATAAAACTATAAAAAATGGCATCTATAATCGATTCTCAATAATATGGACTCAAGGACGACAATCCTGGTTTGCATTAAGCGTCAACAGTTAAGCATAGACGCAGGCGTCGCGCTTCAAGATCGTGTAGGTTATAATTCTGTGAATGAAAACATTGGTTGTTGGTTATGTTATCAGTTATTCTATTTGTTCGACGTTCAGTGTTCAGTCTGCCGTGGCGCCGGAACGAGGAAAGTGTGTGTTGAATGACGAATTAAAATCGAAATATCCGTTCATTAAAGCAAGTAATGATAATGACAACAGTGAGGTGCAATGTTTAAAATGTAAGAGTATATTTTCAGTTGCAAATAGTAGCAAAACGGATATAGAAAACCACATAAACACCATCTGTGTTTGTAGCAATTGGAAGTTTGGGTATGGCATCATATTTTAAGAAAAACCCATTTGATGATGCTGAAAAAAAACTATCTGCACCTGAAGATTGGTAGACTTACCACACCGTAATGCATAATCACTCATTTCGATCAATGGATTGTACCTGTAAATTAATTAAAGCATGTTTTAACGCCAAATTTACTTGTTCGAGAACAAAATGTGAGGCAATAATCTCTGATGTATTTATGCCGTATGTAAACCAGTCCTTAGAACAGGATTTAAATGCAGTTTCAATTTATACGGATGCCTCAAATGACAAAGAAATAAAAATTATTCCCATAATTGTAAGATATTTTTCATACCAGTGTTGAATACACGTTAAGATTATAGAAGTAAAGGATTTTCCAGGCGAAACATCTGATATAGATAGTCACATTTTGTGCAGACAACACCAACACTAACTTTAGAGGTATGCAAAGAAGTGTCAGAAATAAAATTTTTACCAAGTTGAAATCAAATTTGTGTGGGAGAGAGCTTTTGAGCATTGGTTGCGCCGCACATATTATAAACAACGCTATGCAGACTGCAGCCGATTGTCTACCACTTGATGTACAAATTTTTATTTCTAGGATGTGTTATATATATATATATATATATATATATACAGTACGTGTTCAATTGAAAGAATATTGTGAATTCGTGGACATCGAATCTTGGGTTACAGTGCCACACGATGGTTGGCATTACGAACTGCGGTTGAGCGTGTCCTACAAATATATCCTGCCTTAAAATCGTATTTTGCGTCAAATGATCAAATCCCCATAATTATTAAAAATTATTTTGATAAACCATGCCTCATGAGAGAGAGAGAGAGAGAGAGAGAGAGAGAGAGAGAGAGAGAGAGAGAGAGAGAGAGAGAGAGAGAGAGAAGAGAGAGAGAGAGAGAGAGAGAGAGAGAGAGAGAGAGAGAGAGAGAGAGAGAGAGAGAGAGAGAGAGAGAGAGAGAGAGAGAGAGAGAGAGAGAGAGAGAGAGAGAGAGAGAGAGAGAGAGAGAGAGAGAGAGAGAGAGAGAGAGAGAGAGAGAGAGAGAGAGAGAGAGAGAGAGAGAAGAAGAGAGAGAGAGAGAGAGAGAGAGAGAGAGAGAGAGAGAGAGAGAGAGAGAGAGAAAGAAGAGAGAGAGAGAGAGAGAAGAGAGAGAGAGAAGAGAGAGAGAGAGAGAAAAACGAGACAAAAGAAAAATGTTAAATATGGAAGGAAAAGAGATGTAATGAAAGGGGTAAGAGAAGGAAAAAAAAAAAGTAAGAGAAGAAGGAGGAGTAATGAATGGGAACAGAGAAAAAAGTTACATAACGAATGCAGAGTTGGAAGAAAAGGTGAAAACATTTAGGGTAGGGGAGATAATCGAACCGGATCATTAGCCATTGTAAATGATAATTGAAGGGAGAGAAAGAGAGGAGACGAGAAAAGTGGAGGAATTCTCCACCAAGAAGGTCGAGTATAAAGAGTTATAAAAAGAGAATGGGAAAGACAATATGGAAAAGGAAAGGAGCGCAAGAAAGCGTGGAAGAAATGAGAGTGAGAATGGAGGAAGCAGCGGAGAAACTAAAGTTTAAAAGATGGAAAGAGGAGAAAACGGGTTGGAAGCAATGGTGGGACAGAGAATGCAAGACAGTGGAAGAAAGGGAATACAAAGAAGCAGTACATAAATACAAGAAAACATGCAAAAGGAAAAAGGAAGAAAATAAAAAGAAAAATAAAGAGCAGATAAATAATATAAAAAGTGAAGGGGACGTATGGAAATATCTAAAGAAAGTAAAGAGGAGGACGCAAGAGGGAATACAGATAAACGAATGGGAGAGATATTTCAAGAAGGTACTGGAGGGGGAGGATATACATGAAGGAGAAGAAGGATAAAGCAAGAAGACAGATGAAACACATGAAGCAGGACAAGGAATTAAAGAAATGTAAGTAATAGAGGCAATTCAGAAGGTAAAAAAAGGTAAAGCGGCAGGAGAAGACGGGATACAAGGTGAGGAATGAAAATGTGGAGGAGAAAAGGTGAAATAGTAAATAAAATATGGAGAGGGGAAGGATTCCCAGAGATGTAGAGAGAAGGACACATACGTCCGGTGCACAAAAAAGGGGACAAAACACAAGTGACGAATTACCGAGGAATCACTTTACTAAACACGGCATATAAAATATACGTGACGGTACTGGAAGATCGGTTGAAGGTGGAAGCAGAAGAAAAGAAATTGCTACCAGACGGATTTAGGAAAGGAAGAAGGACGATAGACAATATATACATTCTGAAACACATGCAAATAAGGAACCAGAAAGAAAGGAGGGGGATGGTAGCAGTATTTGTGGACCTAGTAGCCGCATTTGACAGGGTGAACAGGCAAAAGCTGTAGGAATACTTGAGGAAAAAGAAGTTGAACGGAAGATTAATAGAAATGAAAAAACGAAGAATAGGGTGAGGGTAAATGGCGAATTAAGTGAAGGATTTATAGCAAGGAAGGGACTGAGGCAGGGATGTCCACTGAGCCCAAGCCTGTTCGCGATATACACAGGAGATCTAGAGGAGACATTAAAGGGGCAACAAGAAGATGGAGTGGTGGTGGGGAACTGGAACGTATGGTCGCTTGCATCCGCAGATGACATAGTGTTAATAGTGAAGGAAGAAAAAGAAATGAAGGAGATGTCAAAAACTATGGACAGATATACAAAAAGAAACGATTTGGAAGTAAATTGGAACAAAACAAAGGTAATGGTATTGAGAAAAGGGGGAGGAAAAAGGATAAAGGAGAAGTGGAAATGGCGGGAAGATTAGACACAGCAGGTAAATTACGACTAGACAAGACAATAAAGATGGAGAGCACATAAAAGAACGAGTGAGAAAAGGGAATAAATTAATAGGGCAAGTGTGGAGTGTAGGAGAAAGACTGTTCGGAATGGACTTAATGAAAATGAGATTATTATTTGAAAAACTAATAAAAAGTGTGGTGTTGTACGGGGCGGAAGTGTGGGGGTGGAAAGAGTATAGAAAGGTAGAGGGACTGCAAGAAAAATACTGGAAATGGGTACTGGGAGGGGAAAGAGAAACACCACCAGAGAGGAGGTGCACGCAGAAAAAATAAGGGTGGAGGCGGGAATGAGAGCAATGAAGCACGAGGAGGAAATAAGTAGAAGATCAGAGTGTAAGGTATTACAAGAATGCTGGAAGGAAATAAAAGAAGGAAGAATAAAATATGGACAAGAAACCAGGAAAGAATATTATGAAGAAAGAAGGGAGGGTGTGGGCGGCGTGAGAGAGGACATAATTAGAAGGGACAGCGTTGTCCAAAGGCAGGAAAGATGGATGAAGGTGAAGGACGGTAAATATAATACAAACTATAGGAAGATCAAGGGAGAAGAGATACCGGTATACTTGAAAGGAGTAGGAAGGAAAGAAAGAAAATTATAGCGAGATTTAGGAGTGGAAATGAAAAAAGAGGGAACAAATGTTGGAGAAGAGACGAAAACAGAGTATGTAGGCTATGCGGGGAGGTAAAGGAAGAGGAGAGGATGGTAGGGGTAATACTGGGGGAAGAAAGGGTAGGGGATTGGATGGAAGAAATATAGAAAAGAAGAAGACAGTTAAGGGACGAGGAAGGCAGTGTAGGTGGAGTGACGAAAAGAGAGACATTAGAAAGTCAAATGTAAACAGCAAATACAATTTTAGTAAATGTAAAAAGTGTACATAGTGCTTTGCAATATTGTTAAAATAAGCAAATAAAGATATTAAGTATATACAACGACTTAAAATCAAAATTACAGGAAAGAAGCGTAAATGTTTTCCTGCCATTACAAGTGTGCCAAAATTTAAGAAAGCTGGAAGAAGAAGGCCTTATTAATCTTGCTGTTTTCAAAGAAAAAGTGTATTCTGTATTTAGATAAATGTATAGGTTATCTTCAGCACATGGAAAAGTTTGTCTAGATTTTGTTGTACACCCAATCCACCTACCACAAAAGTCAGGCTTGTAGTGATTATATTCTTCAACATTTTCGCGACATCAATCTAATGGAAAATTAACTGTTTGATGAGATCTGCTTTTTCCTGCGCTTCACTACAGATAAAACAATTACTTACTGGAAAGAGAAATCTGTATCAGCATCCAACAACTGGTTTGAAATATTCAAATCATTCAGTGCAAATGGTGTTACCTACATAAATGTTGGCAAATTAGTATAATAATAATAGTATAATATGCTCCATGTTTAACCGGAATCAATGCAGGGATAGAACGGGATTTTACATTTATGAAGAGTATTTGGACAATTGATGAAACCCAGTTGCAAGTTGAAACTTTAAGGTGTATGTTAATTACAAAGTGTGCAGCCTTTTTCTTAAATTAGAATCTTTGTTTCATTACGTCCTTTCACTTCTTTTTCCATTACTTATTACTTGTATACGGAATAAAATATAAACCATATCGTATATTGTTATGTTAATCTACATTTACCAGTATCATATTTTAGTTACTTGTTTACTTGTTTATATAATATGTAATAATATATGAATTAATTTATCCAACATTTCTCCGATTTTAATTCAATGCATTTTTACCCAACCAATCGTTATTTGAAAAAAACAGTTTTTTTTGGTCCTTAATTTACTGTCCTGGTTTAAGATTTTAAAAAAGTGACCACCTTTGATTAACTTTATGGATGGGCAAATACAATTAAATATTTATGTTAAACTGAAATTAGGAATAAAGTTAAAACAAAACAAACTCCCAAGTCAAGTAAAGCGAATTTATCCCTTTCGACATTGTGCACATCCCTCGAGGCTTTAGCTTTAAATTATCATTTTTCTTTACAAATGATTTGGTAGTCAATGTTTGCACTATGGAAGTAATTACTTGTTTCTTCTGTTGAAACCACGTGTAACAACCCATTTTGAGTTGCATTAAATATACCGTAATTTACGTTCTTCGTTCATTTAGTTGTAAATATAAGAAAAAAAATTGAATTATTAATGAATTATAGGTATGTGGTAGGCAACTTCATTTGCATTTTGGTGTAACTTAAGTACATATCTTCTTAAGGGTTTATACTCCCACTTCTTTAAATTATTTTTTCTGCTCATATTTTCGCGTAACGCGTCATCATCTGACTTCCTAAGCGTCCATTTTTTTTTCTTTCTTGTGGTACGCTGTTTGATGCAGGAAGCCATTTTTGGGTTTCCACCTAAATTTTGTGAAAAGTGCCATTGATTTAATGGTAAGAAATATTTAACTCGTAATACTAAAACATTTGCTTTTTGCAGGCATTTTTTTTTACTTTGACACTTTAATTTTACCGTTTTTAATTGCACATTTAATTCTACTTTTACGTACGCTTCCATTTTATGATTGCGTTTTGCTCTTAATGCAGATCTAAATGTGGATCCCACTATTTATTTTAAACTTTCGAGAGAATGCATGGATTACCCAAATTTCTTGAAGAGCAATTTATAAGAAATAAAATTCGATTTTGGTGAGGTTTACAAGGTAAAGCATTGTTATTGCGATATATTGCGCAACATTGATACAAGGATTACATCACCTTGGTTTGCATTTCCGCATTTATTTTTTACAATACCAGGGGTTCTCAAGAAGATGTATTACATTTTGTAACAGGTATTTATAAGTTTAATGATTTCTTAGTATAAGGCTATTTTTAAGATATATTTTATATAACCCTAAATTTAACTGTTAATATACATAGTTTGTATATTTTTTATTTTTTACATTTTGGTAAAATTTTTATTGTAAACCTCGGTTTAGTTATTCCGAGCATAATTAAAAATAACTTGGCGTCCGAGATCATTTTTATTAAATAAATTAAATAAATAATTAAATAATAATAAATTGTGGTTATTAAGCAAAACAAAAGCATGAACCGGCCTATTTTAAACTACCGACTGAGACAAAGGCATTATTTTTGGAGAATGGGTTGTATCTCGAGTTAGTTTAACGATTTGTTTTGAGAACATTTATACCCATTTATTACACTATTATCTTATTATACCCACTTCATTATACACGTAATAGGAACATTTGCTATTTTTATGACAGAGTTTCGATTCCCCCATGAGGTATCGGGAAATAATGAAAAATTTAAAATTGATCTTTTCAGATAAATGTATCATAAACTTAATGTAAACAATTTGATGTAATCAGCACATGAATTTCTAAATAACAAAAAGTGACAACTTCTCGATATGTCATCAAAGCTTCATATCTGGGCATGTCAAAAAAAAAGAGCAACTATTTCTCATAATCCGTTTTGATATTTTGCAAAATAAGGGAATTTTATTGAAAAATTTCAAGTATCGGTCATTTACGAGTAATCGGTACACCACTGGTAGAATCTGTTTAGTGCATATTTAGTTTTATGTGATGCACCAACTTTTATCTGAAATAAAATTTTCCGAGAAATCCATATAACAGTTCTGCTTATCGATCAAACTCGTTGGATCACACTGTATATATGAATTACATTTACAATACTAATAGATCCGAAAAATTATATGTAAACGATACTGCTGTATTAATTTTTTTATGCTGTCCTATAAAGTACATTTTATCGGACTGTTTTTGAATCCGGTAAAGTGCATTTTATATCATCAGAGCCTATAAAGGAAAAACTTCATTAAACAATGGACAATATAAAAATCAATTTACCACGGACCTTCTGCAGCTGCATGCGTTTTTTTCTAAATTAAAGCAGATTCAATGTCATTCAAAATTGATTGACTATTGTGTACATGAAAATTTCTATAGAAAATCTAATAAGCTTTTTCATCTGCTACAATAATATGTAGGGTGCTTTGTGAAGAAAATTTACCTTTGAGATTATCTTGACGTTCTTTATCATTGCAAAAATGAACGGAAAAAATTATGTAAGTTCAATAGCCTCTTTAAGTCTAAAAATAAGTTAGCAATGGTTGTGACAATATTTTGACTTGCTTGGTATATTTAGTGTTATATTGTACGTAGTGCTATTTCATGGTGTATGAACTGTGTTTGTAGGGGAATTTTTTTAAAGTTAACTTGTGTTTCGTGTAATTGTTACCCCACTGGAATAAGACGTTGAAAATTATTTAAAAGGACATTTAAACGTTGCATGAAAAGATTAAGAATTGAAAGAATCAATATGATAGTAGACGACAATCTATGCCACTGTGTAGCCACTGCATTTTTAAGAATGCAGGTTAAAACTTTTATGAGCTGGTAACATGAGAGAATTAATGACACTTTCATACTATAAATAAAGTTTGGAATAAATGTATAGGAATTGTATTCGTATAAATCAGTTAATATTGCACAATGAAAAATTTTATGTGTGATTCAAGGACAAATAGCATTGAAAATGATTGAATTTTGCGAAAAGAGAACTCGCGCATACGTGAAATTATCAGACAAAAGTTTAAGTTGGTTTGAAATGTTGTATAAATTGTGCATACTTGCATCACATGATTTTCACTTTCTTAGAGGCCTGGTAAACCCATTAGTATGTTTAGCCCAAGCAATTGAAATTCTGGGTTCAGGTAAAATGTACGTTGAAAAAAAAAGTATAAGGTTTTTATGGAGGAACTACGTTTGTTTATTTTATTGAACACATTTTAAACAAGTAATTAAAAATTATTATTGATTTTATTAAATACATAAATAAAAAGTTTACCTCGAGTAGGATTTGAACCTACGACCTGTACTTTGCTAGAGTACCGCGCTACCAACTGCGCCACCAAGGTTCAAGCCCCAATCGATGTAAATTTTGTCTTTATGTATGTAAAACTGATGTAAATTCTAAATATAATGAGATCACAATCAAATTACTTATATTAATGGAATGTGAGCCTGCAATATCGCAAGGATTCACACATTCCAAAGCAACTTGACTAATATTAAATTATTATAAGTTTTTGTACATAAAGACAAAATTTACATCGATTGGGGCTTGAACCTTGGTGGCGCAGTTGGTAGCGCGGTACTCTAGCAAAGTACAGGTCGTAGGTTCAAATCCTACTCGAGGTAAACTTTTTATTTATGTATTTAGTAAAATTAATAATAATTTTTAATTACACATTTACCTTTGAACTTATTCGTTCATAACAAAAACTAATAATAATTTTAAACAAGTGTTTATAGGATATTTGTAAAAATACAAAAATGTATTTTTGTTCAAATAATACCTTAGAAAATGAACTATATATAATGTAACAGAGACGTTGCAACTATATTTGTATACATGAACATCGCAAAAACATGTTATACAAGAGATTTTATCGTACTGAATACATTTGTAGCGTGAGAATAGTGTTTTCGTCTATGCAAACATTCTGTTTTGTTCTTCAGAATTTTGGTACAGCAACTAGAACATCGTATTCGCGATGAGGTTTGCACTTCTTCAAAATGGTGACCCGTATCTAGCAGCTCCCGTCAATGATGACCGATCTTGTGTAGGGATTTTGGAAAGGTCGATTAGTTGACAAACAAATTCTTCCTTGAAGGACGTGATGGACATTTTCTTATTTGCGATTTTCTGATGAAGTATATAAGCATTTAAAATCGCTGATCCCAAGAGAAGCTCAATCGCTATTTTTAGATACCACTTCATTGATTTGCGTAATGGTGTCGAATATGCTTTTATTGGGTCAGATATATCTATAAATACTGTACACTTATTATAATCGACAATTGAAGATGGTTTTTGAACTACTCCTCCTCCCTTCTAGACGTCTACCATTTCAGCGGTATGTTTTGTACTCACAATGAGGACGTCTCGCTTGCCCTTCCACTTTGTCACTATCACTCCTGTATTTCTCTTCCTTCCAAGAATCTCTTCTTTTGTTTTAATTTAGCACTAGCCACTTCTTTTCGATTCAGTTTTCTATTTTGCCTCAATGTTCCGCCTAAATTTGTATTTCTGTCTAACAAACTATGCGCTAAAGACACACTCGTATAATAGTTATCTGTATACAAAGTACGTCTCACACCTAATAAATCCTCGGATAAATGGAAAACAACAGAATCTGGAACTGATTTGTTTTCCACCTTGTCACTTCCGCAATATATTTGAAGGTCATAAATGTAACGTCCATTCAAGCAAAGTTAATATAATTTCACCCCAAACTTCTGTCTCTTATTTTTTATATATTGTCTGAACGACAATCGTCCCCTAACGGTACTAAACTTTCGTCTATACAGATTTTTTCCTCTGGCACTATTACCTTTTGAAAATTTGGTATCAGCTTCTGCAAAAGGGGCGATAATTTATAGATTCTAGTTTGATCTTCACGACTCTCATTATCACTAAAATGTATATGAGCAACTAATAACCAGAAACGATTACGCGACATAAGTAACTTTATTTTATTATCGTATAAGGGATTTTTGGAGCAATACGAACAAAGCTTTAGCAATTTTTTTAAACCCACCATAAAAGCAAGGCCAAGAATGTTTATTTCTTGTGCGTTAGTATCTACCCACTTTGAAATTCTTTTTTTTTGGACGGATATCAATTGCATTCAACTTCTGATGCACATATCGATTGGTCTCCACCACAATCAACTCAACAATATCACCGTCCATAAATAGTTTTTTGTCAAACCTTTCAAAAAAATCCACTTTTATACCTGAGTTTGTCAAACTAAATGTTTTTTAAGCATTGGCCATCTACATTTCACTAAATCAAAGGTAAATTATTGTCATTTAAAGGGTCATCCTCATTTGAAGACAGAGAACTCTCGTCCTCTGGCAGTTGGTACTGAGAAATCATATTTTCAATGGTGTCTTCCATACTTCTTGGATTGAACTCCCGTGAGTTTAGGAACATTTCCACTTGATGAAGAATCACTGGGGTGTTCATTTGTTCAAAGCTTTTATCGCATACATTATCACCACTATTTTCATCTGACAAAAATTCTTCCACAAATCTCTGCAATTGCTCTTGGTCCTTCTCATACGACATGAAAAAACAACAACATGCACATTTACTACTTTACTTGACGATAACCAATAATGCAATGACATGTACGTGACTCGTATTCTGTTTATAACGAGCAAAATATACGAGTTACGACAGGAATATTCTCGATTATTGAGAAGCACGTTTGCATAACAGTGGCCACTTAAACAAAAATGTCCATCAGGGCCGCGAGATGCATACGTGCTTCTCAATTTAAAATACCGACAACAAATTCAAAAACATAAAATTAAATACCAAATATCAAGAAAACCCGCTTAAAATGCGTAACCAAGCGTTTAAAAAAATTTTAACAACTTAGCCCCAGGACTTATTTTTTTGAGTTTATATGCTGTAGTTAATATGCTAATTGCAGCAGTCGGTGTATAACTAATATCGAAGACTTGTTTTAATAGAGATAGTTATTCAACTTATTCTTTTATTTGCGCTATAATGGTCCTTACCCACCAACTTTATTGTGAGGCTTAAAGCAAAAAGGCAGTTTAAGAGATGCAGGTTAACAGTGTTTTATTGGAATTATTGGTTTTTGTTACGTGTAGGATTACAAAGATGCAGTACAATAAATCCATTTGTTATTTTTAGCTATATTTGTGTTGACTTGATAATAGAATTTTCCCAGACAAGCCGATTACAAAATTTAATTGCTTGTATTTCGTCGATTGAATTGAACATACAATGCAGATCTTATCTCAGTGACTTTTATAACATTACTAATCATTATTTACTCACTTATATTGATAGGAAAGAAAAGTTACTTCAGATTCGCGCACACGTTGAAGATATTGATATTAACATTTGAAACATTAGTTTGATGGAACATCATTCTCAAATTACCCACTGAGCGTTACCACTGTCTTAGTTTAGAATGGAAAACTGTGATTTCATGTTTAAAAATGAATAGATTTAGTTATTATTTTTGTAAATTGAATAATTGAATGTTGTATATTTATTTTGTATTATTGTCGGTTATTATAAGTATTAGGTCACATTTATACGAGGGCGAAACAAATAGTTTTGAGTTTTACGTACCAAGTAAGCAAATATTTTGTATTCCACGATCTCATACGATCATCTCAGCGGAAGATAATTTTCCAGATAAGTTTAGATCGTGGTTGCGCTCTTAGCACAATTATTGCCGGTTTTGAACTTGGTTTTATGTTAAATGTAACGTGTTTGAACTCATATATTAGCTATTTTACGTCTTATCTCGAACCCAATCACCTAATTGTAGTTAGTCGACACCTTGTTTACTTGTATAAGCACTACACGACGCTAGGACGGTTTGATCTTGTAACCTGGTGTTGAGTCAGGATATGTACGTATGATATATATATATATATATATATATATATATATATATATATATATATATATATATATATATATATATATATAATATATATATATATATATATATATATATATATACCAAGTACGATTAGTCATATCCGTTATTAAAAGAGATATCAAAAAAAGTTATTTACAAAAATGACAGGCAACTTCAAACTTCATATTATAAAATTATTTTCGTATTTACAGGGTGTTACATATTACCAGGGTGAACCAAGCATACTTTTTTTAAATGGGACACCCTACATATTATTTCAGATTTAGATTATGCTCATCTTCCACATACTTCCAATATAGAGTTTCATTACGTTATACAGGGTATTTCAAAAGTTATGGTCAATTGTACACGAAATCATTTCAATATCCCGTATACCCTAGACAGAACAACCTAACAATAATTTTTTCCAGGCATAACTTTTTGACATTGGCACAGTGTTACGAGAAAGTGCTATTTCTTTATTATTGCACATAAGACGTTCTATTGTACGTCGCTGTGAAATGTGTATTGAAAAGAACGGTTTACATTTTGAACAAAGTGTCTAATTTTATTATACTAGTGTTATTGTTATTTATTTATAAATCGTTATTGCTAAGAATTCTTATTAATTTCACAATTATTAATTAAGTATTGTTACAATAATAAATAAAGATTGTTAAAATTAGTGTACTAAACAGATTTCAATTTACAAAAGTCTTGTATTTGAGTATGGCTTGATACAGTGGCGGCTCTTTAATGAGAGCAAGTGAGCAGCGGTCTTTAACTTATTAGAATCTCACTTAAAAACTACATAAATGTTTATGGCGAAATTGATACATACATAATTATACAGAAAGTATTGACCGCATAACAATAATAATTATGCATTTCTTTTTAAACGAGGATAATAACAATGGATACTAAAAAAAACCGATAACCTACCTATTTATAAATGAAAATGTATTTGAAATTTTAAAGAAACGATCGTTAGGTACTAAAATGGCTCTAAATGTTTTATTCTATCTTTTTTATTAAAAACTTTATATTCAATTATTCACATAAAGCACATTACTCAACTTAGTACCACATCAAACACAAAAATCAAAATAACTCGGAAACGCACAGGAATTTCGAAACAGATGAAGGTACATTATTTTGTTAAACTATGTAGATAATGAAAATTAAAAAAAAAATAGTCATTGGCGTAGAAGTTCTGTTTATGAAAGGGGTTGAGCACCCCCTCCACTCCGCCACTGTGCAAGTTTGTGAACATTCTTATCGCTTGTTTTATGCCCCTTAATTAATAGACATTATCCTCCCAACATGAAAAAAATCTAAGCATTCATTTATGAGTTATAATGAAAATTTGAGAAAAAAAAATTATATTCAACACCCTGTATCTCGGAAACGAAGCCTTCTACGACATATGTTTATAGGAACTTTTCTTTTTAGAAACATGTGTTCTATCTCCTGTTAAAGTTTGTCTACAAAAAACTGACTTACCCTGTATATATATATATATATATATATATATATATATATATATATATATATATATATATATGTATATTGTTAGAATCAGATGTTTTATTGACTTTACAGTAAATAAAGAATATAACAATTTTTACTAGGGCAAGCACTATTATTGTATTTTCGTTATTATGTAATTTCTGTTAGCTAGAATAATTAATTTTATGTGTCCAGGAAATCAGATGCTTTACTGCCTTCACACTTTTTACTAGGACAAGCACTTTTATTGTATTTTCTTATTGAATACTAATTAATTCTACGAAACGCTTAACTTTTGTTCGAATTAGGTTTTACTTTTTTTTACGAATTATTTTAATGGGTCAATGCAACCCCATAAATATGTCAGAAATATTTTTATTAACTAGGAAATGCTTACTTTGTAGATGTATATAATTCCATAAATATGTCAGAATATTGTAACTAGGAAATGCTGACTTTGTAGGTTTATGAGGGCCGCTACCGGTCAAGGAAAACGTTGCGGTTGACTACGCCTAATTTTGGCATATATTTAGAAATAAAAGAGGATGATAGTCAGTCAATCCCAAGATTTACCGATGCTCGGATATATTGCCGCTCTCTCATTTGATTTGTACTCAAATAAATCGCATGCGTAGTATTTGAATTTTATGTTTTTTTTTGTGCTACCTTTAATTGTAAAATTTCTAACATCAGAAGTGGGATAAATCCACGGTCTGTTGGTGAATTGTGACAGTGTGCGTGAGTGAAAAAAAAAATTTTTAACATGGAAGGGAAATCGGATCTTGAGGATACTACTCAAACGTTGCTAGTGGAGTTGGTAAAATCTCTGCAGTCGCAAAAATCTGCAACACATGTTAAAGTACCATATTTTCGACCAGAGGTAAACGAATCCAGCAAATGGGCGAGTCAGGTTGAAGAAATAAAGCATGAATTAGCATGGTCTGATGTGTAAACGTTAACTGGACTGGGTCGATTTCTTTTGAACGGTGCCAAAAGATGGTATGAATGTTGGAATCCCGACCGAAGGGATTCGGTTACCTTTCGACAAGATTCTATTGAGGCTTTTCCTCCAAAAAGAAACTTGGGTCGCTTATTATCGGAAGCGGCAGCTTTTAACAGTTCCCTTCTTAACACTTACGAAACGTATGTTCATGAGAAATCACCTTGTTAAGAAGTCTTAGAGCGAATTGGTCTGAAAGTGATCTAACGGAACTTGTTGTCCATGGAATAAGTGCACCCGATGTACGAAATGCAGCAGTGAATGCTAACTGTCCTACTATATTCGCTCTTAGTTTTCCTTTCAAGTTTTCTAAAACCGCCGCGAAAGGATCTAGAGGTCCGTAAGTTTGGAAACAACGCTCCCTTTACTAAAAGAAAATATCCCTTCGGCGATGGTGGAAATTTACGCGGTTCGGTAGCCTCGCGAAAGAAATGCTTTCAGCGCGGTAAGACTGGGCATATTCAGGCAAGCTGTCGTTCGAAAGTGACTGGTTCGAGTAAACAATCTGATTTAACGAGTTCTCACAATCACTCTTGCGCCTTCTGTGCTAAGCGCGGTCATGACTTGTCAAATTGCTTCACAAAGGCAGCTATTGAAAATTGTAGACATGCAAATATTTGCCTGACGGGAACGCCTACCGACACTACGGAAATTTTTATTGAAGGACATAGATTTTCGGCATTAATGGATACAGGCGCAGATCTTTCTCTAATATCAGAGAAATTTTTGTGGTTATTTGAAAGCAAGGTGACAACTAGTCATATTACGCTGAAAGGGATCTCTAATGCAACGATTAGCGCAACTAGGAAATTCCATGCGTGCACGACAATTTCAAACGTTGACGTTAACGTAATCTATTTTTTCGTCCCCGATGAGTGTATTGACTATGATGTTATTATTGGGCGGGATATTTTTACGGACCCAACATTGTTTGTAATTACTAATCACCAAGAAGAATAAACAGAATTTCAGACAGTGTTTCCTTCAACCCATATGACATCGATGTACCCTTCGAACATCACGATGCGCTCCAAAGGGTAGTTCGTGAATTCACAGGGATGATAACCAGCGGAAATAAAGTGCGAACAGAGAGAAATGCCAGTTTAAAAATTAGATTAAAAAGACGTTATTGTTAACCGTCCTCCACACCGTTTGTCCGCCAGCGAAAGAAATGCTATGCGTGAGATTACTGAAGATTACTGAAGATTTGCTTGCAAATAACATTATTCGGCCCAGCGAATCTCCTTTTGCGAGCCTGGCCCTTCTCGTAAAAAAGAAGTCTAGTGCATATCGCATGTGTGTAGACTTTCGAGAACCTAATCGTGTTACTATTAAAGGCCGATTCCCTCTCCCCTTGATTCAAGATCAATTAGATTGACTAGGGAAGGCAAGGTTTTTCACATCCTTGGATATGGCTTCAGGATTTAATCAGATACCCATCCACGAGCATTCCATATGCAAAACTGCTTTCGTGACTCCCGCCGGACATTTTGAGTACCTGAGGCTGCCTTTTGGCCTAGCCAATGCACCCGCTGTATTCCAGAGAGCCATCAATCTTGCACTGGGTCAGTTGAGGGATACCGTGGCATTAGTGTATTTGGACGATGTCTTGATCCCTAGTTTGACGCCCGAAGAGGGCTTAGCATACACTAGACAAGTGTTAGAAGCGTTAGATTTGAATGGATTTTCGCTTAACATTCAAAAGTGCCGTTTTCTGCAACCTTCTGTGGAGTATTTAGGAAGAGAAGTATCCAGTGACGGTATAAGGCCTGGGGAAGCTAAAGTTAAAGCCTTGACCATCCGTTAAACAAGTTAGGCAATTCATGGGACTAGCGGGATACTTCCGAAAGTTTGTACCCGAGTTTTCCAGCAGAACCGCATGTATAACGAGATTAATAAAGCAGGATGTCTCGTTTGAATGGGGCGTGGAGCAAGAAAAAGCAAGACAGTACGTAATAGGTCATTTGACATCCAGACCCTTACTTACGGTATACAATCCAGAACTGCCGACCGAATTACATACCGACACAAGTAGCATTGGGTATGGAGCTATTTTTATCCAATTACATGGAACGTAACCGAAGGTAGTAGCGTATTTTAGTAAAAGAACAACCGGTATTGAAAGTAAGTATCACTCATATGAGCTTGAAACGCTGGCAATTATACAGGCATTAAAACACTTTCGCACTTATTTATTGGGTCTTAAGTTCAAATTGGTTACGGATTGCAACGCCATCAAGGCTATAGCTAACAAGAAGGATCTGATAGCTCTTGTAGTCCGATGGTGGATGTACATGCAGGATTTTTATTTTGAAATATCGTATAGAAAAGGAAGTAACCCACCCCATGTAGATTACTTAAGTAGGAACCCTGTTGGAATAGTTTGGAGAGTAGCACACCGTGACTGGGCATATGTAGAACAAAAAGGGAACGAAGTCCAAGACCTACTCAGACAGCTTAGCGGGGGTATGTCGATTCTAATCAATATAATGAAAGATACGGAATGTTGTATCACAAGCGTTCTAAGGAAGACGGTACTGTGAACCTGCAGTGGTATGTCCCAAGACAAAGTCGGTTAGGATTGCTTCGTATATTTCATGACGAGCTATGTCATATTGGCGCCGAAAAGACTTACGCATCTATTTCTGAGCACTTTTGGTTTCCACGTATGAGAAACTTCATCAAATGTTATATCAATCGTTTCCTTGTGTGGCGATGTTCTGCTGGTGTTATCTTCCATGTATTAGGGAGTCTTTGGGAATCTTCTCGTGTGTTAAGGTTCTGTTCCCGTTTCTCAATCTCGATCGCCTATCGAATAGTTATTCGATCACCCGAACCAGAACCATCCATACCAACATCATGCACAGCAGCACCATCCAACACCGAGAAAGAGAAAGAAGGGAAAGTGAAAGCAGGGAAAACAGTGAAAGCAGTGAAAGTACACAACACCAAATATAAACAGGAGACAGGACAGCAGGACCTCAGTTCGATTCGAGTAACACGGAGCCGAACAAATCAGTTGGAGAAGGAGAAAACTTGAAAATGGCAAATGAGACTTTGCCGAAACGTCGTTTTTGTACTGTCAGGAGTCAGAAGCAGCACCAGCAGACACGAGACAACGCCCGGATAAACAACAGTGTTTCATACTACACTCGCAGAAACCTAATATCAGCCAAATATATATATATATATATATATATATATATATACATTTTTTTCCGTTCATTTTAATCGTTTTACATACAATATTGATGTTTTTTACAAAAGTTTTGTACCACAGGGCTATTACTGGACTACTATAATTATGAGTTTCATCGTTAAGCCAACTACGGAAAAACTTACATTTTGAAAAGTAGTGATAAACATTAGTTGTGGATGATAGTTACCTTAGGCCAAGAAGACATTTCTCAGTTATACTATTTTTATTACCTTTATCACCTTTACGATAGAGAAAAGGTGTCGATTGCACAGCGTCCTTTACCTACGTTATGTATAGATAGGTTGGAAGGTAAAACGTATGTAACATAAATCATTCGAAAAAATGTCAATCTTTTACATCACACAGTATGAAAAGGTATCCATCCACTCTTAAGACTGCTGGAAGTAAAAGTATATAAAAGTACTGAATAAATGATTGCACAAAAAGGGGAAATTTTTACCTAGTAATTAATGTTCATAATGGGTTATTTTGATTATGATTAAAACAGTATATTTGCTTTAAACTAATTATGGGCAATTGCATGTAACATTATCCTTCCATTACTGCTATAATAATTTTTAAGCTGTTGGTGAATTAGTCATACCTATATTTGTATCCACCAACAAAATAATTTTATAAAACGTCCTGTATTAGCAACGTTTACTTTGTTAGTCTAGTTAGAAGATTAATGATCGATTATTTCAGGTTGTCAGACTTTTACTTGATTACGTTATTCCTGAATAGATGTGTTATCTATGGAATATTGATAGCTTTATATAAATATAATTTTGAATGTATAATGTATAATTTGGGTCAAAATTTGTAATTCACTAACGTCAAATTGCGTGTTAAGTAATTGGGCATAATATTTAATCTCTCTAAAATCACCTATATACGTTTCATTAAAATGAGAATGTAGCATAATTCCCCTCCATTATTATATTTTTCATAGGAAATTGTGTCGTGGCTCTGCAAACATCAAATTTAATTAGTATACAATTATAAATCAAGTAATGTCACTTCATAAAGTTTAGAATTGCAGCATGATATTCAATACACTTTTGCACAAAAGTAAAAATTTACATAATTCGAAGAATTGAGTTCGGTATTTGCATGAAAACAATTTTAGTGCAATATGTTAGAATTACTAAGTTGATAATTTATTTAAAGCACTTAATGTGTCATGCATCATGCCGCAGGAAATTGAACGAAATAGAAATTTTTAATAATGCATGGAGAAAATTGATACAACACAAAATTGGTATTCACTCAAGCTTTTAAAATATGGTTAAAGAGGAAGTAGTAGTCATTGTACATTTAAATTGTAAAGCTGGAATGTTACGTTTTGATTTATATACGAGTATTTCTTTAATCCAAGGTACTCCTTAATTTTCGTTTTTACTTTTATTAAATATATACGAACCAAATAAAGAAACAGATCAACTCTTAAGCATTTCCTTGCAAATGGTTGGTATAAAAGGTGTCAGTTGCATATTTTGAGATAACGTCTCTGGCAGATAGTAAAATCAATACTAAAGGGAAACAATGTGTTTAAAAAACGACAATTATTATTTTTGATTGGTTTCTTGTTATAGCTAGTTTTTTTTACACATGATACTCTGCAAGCGTTTATCATTAAAAACATGTGAATTATGAAATCTAAAATACCGAAGAACGATTATGAATGGGACTTTATAATCCAACATAATGTAGAAAGTTCAACCTATCTGACGAATCAAGACGAATTAAGACGAATAAAGACGAATAAAGACGAATAAAGACGAATTAACACGAATTAAGACGAATTAAGACGAATTAAGACGAATTAAGACGAATTAAGAAGAAGTCAGACGAATTAAGACGAATTAAGACGAACTAAGACGAACTAAGACGAATTAAGACGAATTAAGCCGAATTAAAACGAATTAAGACGAATAAAGACGAATAAAGACGAATTAAGACAAATAAAGACGAATAAAGACGAATTAAGATGAATTAAGGTAAATTCAGGTGAATTAGGAGGAATTAAGAGGTATTAAGGTAAATTACGATCAATTAAGATAAATCATGATGAATTAAGATGAATTAAGGTGAGTTAAGATGAATTAAGACGAATGAAGACGAATAAAGACGAACAAAGACGAATTAAGACGAATTAAGACGAATTGAGACGTATTGGGACGAATGGAGATCAAATAGATGAATTAAGGTGAAATAAGCTAAATTAAGATGAATTACGTTGAATTAAGATGAATTAAAATTAATTAAGATGAATTAAGGTAAATTCAGGCAAATTAGGAGGAATTAAGAGGTATTAAGGTAAATTAAGATCAATTAAGATGAATAATGATGAATTAAGATGAATTAAGGTGAATTAAGATGAATTAAGACGAATTAAGACGAATAAAGACGAATAAAGACGAACAAAGACGAATTACGACGAATAAAGCCGAACAAAGACGAATTAAGACGAATTGAGATGTATTGGAACGAATGGAGATCAAATAAGACGAAGTAAGGCGAATTAAGATGAATTAAGGTAAATTCAGGAGAATTAAGAGGAACTAAGAGGAATTAATAGGTATTAAGGTAAATTAAGATCAATTAAGACGAATTATCATGAATTAAGGTGAACCAAGGTGAACTACGATGAATTAAGAGACCTAAGATGAACTAAGGGCAAATAAGATGAAATAAGAGGAACTAAGATGAATTAAGATGAACTAAGATGAATTAAGGTGAATTAAGATGAATTAAGGTGAGCTCAGGTGAATTAAGATGACCTAATGCGAACTAAGGTGAATTAAGATAAATTAAGACGAATTAGGATAAACAAAGATGAATTAAGATGGATTAGGATGAATTAAGATGAATCAAACTGAACTAAGCTGAAGTGAGATGAATTATGATGAATTAAGATGATCTATGATGAATTAAGGTGAATTAAGTTAAATTAAGATGAATTACGTTGAATTAAGATGTATTAAAATGAATTAAGATAAATTAAGGTGAATTAAGATGAATTAAGATGAATTGAGATGAATTAAAATAAATTAAGTTGAACTAAGATGAATTAAGGTGAATCGATATGAATTAAGATGAATTAAGATGAATTAAGATGAGTTAAGATGAATTAAGATGAATTAAGATGAATTAAGATGAATTAAGATGAATTAAGATGAATTAAGATGAATTAAGATGAATTAAGATGAATTAAGATGAATTAAGTTGAATTAAGATGAATTCAGATGAAGTAAGATGAATTCAGATGAATTAAAATGAATTATGGTGAATTAAGATGAATTAAGATGTATTAAGATGAATTAAGATGAATTAAGATGAACTAAGATGAATTAAGTTGAATTAAGATGGATGAAGATGACTTAAGTTGAATTAAGAAGAATTAAGATGAATTGAGACGAATTAAGACGAACTAAGATCAATTAAGACGAAGTGAGACGAATTAAGACGAATTAAGTGGATTTAAGGCGAATTAAGACGAATTGAGAAAAACTGAGACGTACTGAAACGAATGGAAATCAATTAAGGCGAAGTAAGACGAATTACGATGAATTAAGGTAAATTCAGGTCAATTGGGAGGAATTAAGAGAAATTAAGAGGTATCAAGGTAAACTAATATCAATTAAGATGAATTAAGATGAATTAAGATGAATTAAGATGAATTAAGGTGAATTAAGATGAATTAAGACGAATTAAGACGAATAAAGACGAATAAAGACGAACAAAGACGAATTACGACGAATAAAGACGAACAAAGACGAATTAAGACGAATTGAGATGTATTGGAACGAATGGAGATCAAATAAGACGAAGTAAGACGAATTAAGATGAATTAAGGTAAATTCAGGAGAATTAAGAGGAACTAAGAGGAATTAATAGGTATTAAGGTAAATTAAGATCAATTAAGACGAATTATCATGAATTAAGATGAACTAAGGTGAACTACGATGAATTAAGAGACCTAAGATGAACTAAGGTCAAATAAGATGAAATAAGAGGAACTAAGATGAATTAAGATGAACTAAGATGAATTAAGGTGAATTAAGATGAATTAAGGTGAGCTCAGGTGAATTAAGATGACCTAATGCGAACTAAGGTGAATTAAGATAAATTAAGACGAATTAGGATAAACAAAGATGAATTAAGATGGATTAGGATGAATTAAGATGAATCAAACTGAACTAAGCTGAAGTGAGATGAATTATGATGAATTAAGATGATCTATGATGAATTAAGTTAAATTAAGATGAATTACGTTGAATTAAGATGAATTAAAATGAATTAAGATGAATTAAGGTGAATTAAGATGAATTAAGATGAATTGAGATGAATTAAAGTAAATTAAGTTGAACTAAGATTAATTAAGATGAATCGATATGAATTAAGATGAATTAAGATGAATTAAGATGAATTAAGATGAATTAAGATGAATTAAGATGAATTAAGATGAATTAAGATGAATTAAGATGAATTAAGATGAATTAAGATGAATTAAGATGAATTAAGATGAATTAAGATGAATTAAGATGAATTAAGTTGAATTAAGATGAATTCAGATGAAGTAAGATGAATTCAGATGAATTAAAATGAATTACGGTAAATTAAGATGAATTAAGATGTATTAAGATGAATTAAGATGAATTAAGATGAACTAAGATGAATTAAGTTGAATTAAGATGGATGAAGATGACTTAAGTTGAATTAAGAAAAATTAAGATGAATTGAGACGAATTAAGACGAACTAAGATCAATTAAGACGAAGTGAGACGAATTAAGACGAATTAAGTGGATTTAAGACGAATTAAGACGAATTGAGAAAAACTGAGACGTACTGAAACGAATGGAAATCAATTAAGGCGAAGTAAGACGAATTACGATGAATTAAGGTAAATTCAGGTCAATTGGGAGGAATTAAGAGAAATTAAGAGGTATCAAGGTAAACTAATATCAATTAAGATGAATTAAGATGAATTAAGATGAATTAAGATGAATTAAGGTGAATTAAGATGAATTAAGACGAATTAAGACGAATAAAGACGAATAAAGACGAACAAAGACGAATTACGACGAATAAAGACGAATTAAGACGAATTGAGATGTATTGGAACGAATGGAGATCAAATAAGACGAAGTAAGACGAATTAAGATGAATTAAGGTAAATTCAGGAGAATTAAGAGGAACTAAGAGGAATTAAGTTAAATTAAGATGAATTACGTTGAATTAAGATGAATTAAAATGAATTAAGATGAATTAAGGTGAATTAAGATGAATTAAGATGAATTGAGATGAATTAAAATAAATTAAGTTGAACTAAGATGAATTAAGATGAATCGATATGAATTAAGATGAATTAAGATGAATTAAGATGAATTAAGATGAATTAAGTTGAATTAAGATGAATTCAGATGAAGTAAGATGAATTCAGATGAATTAAAATGAATTACGGTGAATTAAGATGGATTAAGATGTATTAAGATGAATTAAGATGAACTAAGATGAATTAAGTTGAATTAAGATGGATGAAGATGACTTAAGTTGAATTAAGAAGAATTAAGATGAATTGAGACGAATTAAGACGAACTAAGATCAATTAAGACGAAGTGAGACGAATTAAGACGAATTAAGTGGATTTAAGACGAATTAAGACGAATTGAGAAAAACTGAGACGTACTGAAACGAATGGAAATCAATTAAGGCGAAGTAAGACGAATTACGATGAATTAAGGTAAATTCAGGTGAATTGGGAGGAATTAAGAGAAATTAAGAGGTATCAAGGTAAACTAATATCAATTAAGATGAATTAAGATGAATTAAGATGAATTATGATGAATTAAGATGAACTAAGGTGAACTAAGATGAAGTAAGATGAACTATGATGAATTAAAATGAACTAAGATTGATTAAGATGAATTAAGGTAAATTAAGATGAATTAGGGTGAATTAAGATTAATTAATATGAATTGGGATAGATAAAGATGAATTAAGATTAGCTCAGAAGAAATAAGATGAACTAAGACGAAGTAAGATGAATGAAGATAAACTAAGATTAATTCAGAATAATAAGGATGAATAAAGGTGAATTAAAGTGAATTAAAATGGATTAAGATGAATTAAGTTGTATTAAGATGAATTAAAATGAACTAAGCGGAAGTGAGATGAATTAAGATGAATTAAGGTAAAGTAAGATGAACTAAGTTGAGTTAAGATGAATTAGGATGAATTAAGATGAATTAATTTTAATTAAGATGAATTAAGATGAATTTAGATGAATCAAGATGAATTAAGATGAATTAAGATGTATTAAGGTGAATTAAGATGAATTAAGATTAATTAAAATGAACTAAGATTAATTAAGATGAATTAAAATGAACTAAGCGGAATTAAGATTAATTAAGATGAATTAAGATTAATTAAGATGAATTAAAATGAAATAACATGAATTAAGATGAATTTAGGTGAATTAAGATGAATTAAGATGATTTAAAATGAATTAAGTTTAATTAAGATGAATTAAGATGAATTAAGATGAATCAAGGTGAACTAAGGTAAATTAAGATGAACTAAGATGAATTAAGCTGAATTAAGGTTAATTAAGATGAATTAAAATGAATTAAGATGAACTGAGATGAATTAAGATGAATTAAGGTGAATTTAGATTAAATAAGATGAACTAAGGTGAATTAAGATGAATTAAGATGAGTTAAGATGAACTAAGATGAATTAAGATGAATAAAGATGAATTAAGATGAATTAAGATGAATTAAGATAAATTAAGATGAATTAAGATGAACTAAGATGAATTAAGATGAATTAAGATGAATAAAGATGAATTAAGATGAATTAAAGTGAATTTAGATGAATTAAGATGAATTAAGATGAATTAAGATGAATTAAGATGAATTAATATGAATTAAGATGAATTAAGATGAACTAAGGTGAATTAAGATGAATTAAGATAAATTAAGATGAATTAAGATGAATTAACATAAGTTAACATGAATTAAGGTGAATTAAGATGAATTAGCTTTTTACAAAATATACAACTAGATGGCGCCACAAATAAACAAGGCCACCACTGCAGTAGAGCTAAGGATCTGTAACATGTTTAAGAGTCCTAACGGTGTCTTACGCGGGGCCCGTACTAATTCAAGTTCCCCGCCATAATAGTTAAATCTATTTTTAAAACATACTAGACGGAGCCACGATCAAACTCTATTACGAAAACATTCATTAATTCAAAATGTAGTAGTAGTAGATGGCGTCATAATCAGGTGTGCCGAAAATGGGGCCTAGACCTAAGAACAAGTTCCGGATGCCTATAGTTGCCTTATGAGATAGTATGTGAGTCCTTTTATTAGAATACTATTTCAAGCTTCTAGTTTTCCCGCCAAGGGGAACGAACAAGGAGATGAAGGTCCGCGAACCAATTCCGAAGGTTCAAATTTGTAGCCCAATTTCGCGCCATAATAAACAAGGGTACCCGGTAAGGGGATAGTATGAGGAATACCTTATTAGAACACTATTTCAAATTTCTAGTTTTCCCACCATAATTATAACAAAAATGGTCTCTGAAACAAAAATGTCCAACAAGTCACACCCACAAAATGGCCGGCAAGATGGCGGACAAGCCACGTTCACAAAATGGTTGCCGGTCACGTAACTTCTTCCTCCAATACTGTCACGGAGTGGGGGTCTGACGTCACTAAAAACAGGTGGGGGAAAACTGAGCCCATTCTATTTCTTCAGGCGATTTATAGCAAGATATAATTGCAAAGACTAATAAAATGCAACTTTTACATTGACATCTTAGGAGTAAATATTGCCAACATTGCGGCGTATAAAGATGCCTAAAACATGAAATAAATAAAATAGGTTTCAAACACTTCTTTTCAATCCTATTGTAATACTCTTTTCCTTATATGATACATGAAACTGGTAAGAACGTGCCTGTGTACTCTTCTTTCTAATTTTGAAATTCAGAATTGCAAATATTCAATATTTTTGACTTTGCGTTGTATCCTAATAAATGGTACATAATTGTTTTTACCTAGACAGTAGTCGAAATGTTATAAACTTCAACGCAAAAATGATATTCAGATTCTTCAGTATAAATGTCCCAGAAAATATTAATGGGAATGTAACATAATCAGCAGTTGACTGTTTACCTGTGCGTTATGTGTTACATTTTATATGGCTTATGCATTACATTGTATTTACTGCACACAGATTTAGATTTTCATATTAATTTGTGCTTGGAGTCGTATTAAAATTTTACAGCATTTACATTTAATCGATTCATTAATATAATTAAAATAGTAAAACATCCGGCTTTGTTTATATTTCTGTTTAAATAACTAATATTCCATTAGTGTAATTTGCTCCCATATCAAAAGTGTTCATAAAATATAAGATATGCCTATTTGAATAATATGTTGTATTTACCTTTATTGTGGCTTTGTATCCCAAATTAATTTTTAATTGAGATCAGTACAAAGGAAAATATCCTATTTGGTTGCTATGCAACACGGTATTTTTGTCGATCTTGTGCTAGATAATTGACGTATGCAAAGGTCAAGGCACAGAGCTCAGTTTTCATGAGAGCGAAAGTATTTATTTTCTTTTATTTGTTTTTTTAGTACAAGTAGGTTTTATATTTGCCACATATAATAAAATGTTATTTCTGCACCTGCTTCCTACGTTTGTTTATTTTACACATTGGTAACTGTTTTTTATTATTACATTTTATCATTGTATCCATTGAAAACTTTGGAACGCAGTGGTTCCTTCTGAAGTTATTTTGATCAATTCGTTAATATATTGTTTTATTTCTTCTGATATCTTACCATTCTTATAGATAATCTTAAATTATAGAATTAGTAATAATTGTAGAATATACCTTGCAAAATTGGTTGCCAAATTAAGAAATAATGTAATTCGGAATGTTACCTACCTGCCAAAGCGTAGTGACAAAATTATAGGTGCAATCGTTATAATTTGCATTTACCCATGTGTAATTAAGTTCAGTAAATTAGTGTTATATCTGATACCACAAATAAATTTCTCCGCCCATTTATTAGCCTTTCTCACGCTCACTTCCAATTCTTTTTCTACGCCTATGATGATTATTAGTACTTCTATTTCTGCTTGCCCGTACGTGTTCTTGAAGCCCATTATCTTAATGTTCCACCTTTCAGAATTGAGATTAGAGTTGGTATGTAGGCAGTTTCGCGATGTTTCTACAGATCTGACTGTCAGACTCCGAGGGAACACTGATTTTCCACTTCAACCAGATAACCGCTGTGCCACTGGGATCCAACCGTAGATTCAATTTCCTACACTATGGAGTTTCAACTCTGTAAATCCTAATTTTCTGCAGACTTCAATTACTAAGGCTACTTTTCCCGCTTAACATTCTTATTTTATCGTCATACCTACAAAGGAGGGGGCACATTTTAAATATAAAATACCTTTCGGGCAGAATTTAACCAAATTTTGATATGTTCTAGAACTTGACCAATTGATCAAATGTCTTCATTGCCCGAAAGCTCAAAGCTCAACAGTTTTGGATATACAGGGTCTGCAATATCACTATTTGATACATTCAATATATCATAAAATGGACATGTTTGCCAATATTAACGTAAAACTTAGTGAAATGTTATTTTTTTGTGCTACTGGTTACAACATTTTCTTTACTTTCATTATTTTTGTACATACACCTGATATACAGGGTGAGACCAAATATATGTATCTGAAAAGAATTATACGGTGGTATTGTTTTGATATTTTGGTGAATGGAACTAACACATATATATGTCCATTTAAATTATTATTGCAAGTTAAGTCCCCTAGACGTCCGTTATACAGAGTGTTTCATTTCTTTAATAGATTTGATTGAGTATTATTATACTTCATAGTTAATTTTCTGGTAACCTAATTGAAATGTCTATATTAAAATAAACTATTTGCTAACTGTATATACCTACATAATAGTCACGATGTGTTTATACTGATACTGGGCGTCCAAGTACAAAGGACCAAAGCGATATCTTGAACTTCATATAGGTACGGAAAAAACCGTTAACATAAAAAATCCCTTGCAATTGGATGTCGTTGCGAAATACAAAGCTTTTGGAGATTGACAGATAGAAAGGTTAGATGTGCTTCATTTATTATTCTCACTATTTTCTAATAAAGTTTCCAGTAGATTCTTTTGATAAAGAAGGCGCTTGTCGAAGTTCATCTTTATTTTGCAAAACTAAGAAAAGAAAATTCTTTAAGATACTAGTGCCTTCACTGTTCACACCATCGACAGACCGGTTTCGCAGGTCTACCTCCATCATCACTACCGCTTTGTACAGTCATTGGAAACAAGAAATGTTTATGTAGAAACGTTAATGAAAGTATTTTAATATATTAAAAATATCTAAGCTTAATAAGATATCAGTTAACTGAACTGATGAGGCAGAAAACAGTAAATAATTTTTGGTCTTGATATAACCATTGTCATAGAAATCAAAAAGTTGCATAATCAAATGTTAAATGTCTATCACCTCCACATTATTTGCATTTAGTATATGATTTAAAACATTTGTAGAAGGATATTTGATTAGCTCTTGATACCTAGCGTATCCTAAAAACCACAGTACAGCTGCCACATGAGAACAAGTACCTAACGTTCTGGCACCAGTGTTGCATGTGCTGTAAGTACCTAATATTGGGTTAGGTCCTTCTTCCTCATTATTCGGCACAAATGCAATCCACAACTGGTAACAAGTAGCATTTCTGAGGCGAGAATATATACTTACCCGTATAAAGCCAGGTTCGTAGTCTTCATCAAATTCATATTGAACCTGGCGGTCCTCTATTTCATTGTCCTGTATATAAGAAGGAACAAGCTTTAATTGAAAAATACCTACAGTTAACTCTTTAAGATAGTAATGTGACAAACGTGGGAATGAGGGAAGATAATTTCATTTACATCAACCCATCTGCCTCTTCTAGCGCGTAAGTTTTCCTCCTCAACCCTGGCTTGAACAACATTTGGCTCTTGAACTTTTTGAAGAATATTTTCAGCTAGCTCAATAGTAGCATCTTGCATTAAAATGGGTGGAAAATATTTATTTATAATTGCTTCAGCAATTTTAAGAAAATCGGCTATATTAGAAATGTGGGGTATTTTTATCTTAAAGTTAAAAAATTTAACAATTGATTTTAAGTGCCCATTGCGTGCTTCTACGATCCACCTGGATTTCGTAACGAGACGACTATCATTAGTATCTTCTGTGGATAACTGTAGCTGACCTCTGGGCAAAAAGGCTGGCATTTTAAAATTAATACCTAATCTATTTGAAGCTGGGATAGCATCCAAGTACCCGCGGTCGAGAATGAAAATATCTCCTTCATTAAACCATTCACGCATTCCATTCACACCTCTATTAAATTCACTTATAAGTATGTTAGCATCGTTGTTTTCAGAATTTGAGAAATATGGCCCTTGAATGTCTAGAATAAATCCGCTCGAGGCAACAAGCAGAGATGGCTTGATAAGATGTTTACCCTTATAAGTACAGTAGGACTGTCGCAACACATTAAAACAAGAACTTTTCTCTATTTCTAGATAAGTACAGTCATTATACACTATAACTTGAGGCCGATCCAGGTTTTGATTATATAGACGATTTGCAAAAGGAGTTACATGATTTTCGATGTAGCTGTCTCTTGTTGTAGTAGTAAATCCAATATTTTGTGGTACAAATCTTGCAGAAAGAGATTGCCTAACTAAAGATATAGCTAAACTGGCTTGTTGTCTTGTGGAATAATTAAAAATAACTGCTAAAAAACTATCACTAAGACCTTGTCGTAACTTGCAGAGGAATGCTAAGAGATCTTTTTTTACTTACATATCTCAAAGAATTTCCTATTCTAACGGGGTCACAAAAGTTGAAAAGATTATTAAATTGATCTTTGGTTATAGGAGAAACTGCTTTAAATTGAGAATCTGGGAAGTTATTTTCGTCTTCGTAAGCCGTGTGGTAGCTTTTTTTCTTAATTTCCTTACGTAATGCTTGTAAAAAAATATAAATCTCATTACCTGCTAATAATGGCCGATTTACATATCGTAACCCAGGGAGCAGAAACTCAAACAGATTACCATTCTCATCCAAATGAATATTACAGCAGTACGTATTTTCTGGCACGTATATATCTCTCTCAACAGAAATATTAATTCTACCATTCATGGATATTTTATGTATATCATTCCCATCGTTACAAATGCAGCATAAGTGAGTTGACCTTTGTTGCAAATTTAATCACAAACAATTTGGGTTATGGTCTATTGCTTGCATTTCCCTTACAATAGAAATGTTGCAGACATTGCAGATTCGAGTTTCTTCTATTATGACCCTCTCTGATAGATTTGCTTCACGGCGACGTGCAATCACAATTTCCTGCTTTCTTGCATTTACCTCACCACTTATTTTCACCATAACCCTAGGAACCAAAGCATTTCCACAAGCAAAACATGGAATTCGATTCATTTTTCACATAAACTCTTCAACGATTTTAATTCAAAAAGTAGATTTGCAACTAAGCATCAACAATATCACTTAATTAGTGGATTAATTTTTGACGTTTCATAGCCACCTACTATATTGTTGTTATTTTATAAGTTTGGGAATAGAAAAAAATAATAATTGTAGTATAAAAAACGGAAAGAAAAGTACAAAATCAGAAAAAAATCTAGTTGTACGAATAAAAGCAGAAGAAAGAGCGCAATACCACATTATGGTTTTGGTTTAAACGGATAAGTAAATACTAAATATAACTTTATTTGAAAATAGTGAAATGAAGCACATCTAACCTTTCTATCTGTCAATCTCCAAAAGCTTTGTATTTCGCAACGACATCCAATTGCAAGGGATTTTTTATGTTAACGGTTTTTTCCGTACCTATATGAAGTTTAAGATATCGCTTTGGTCCTTTGTACTTGGACACCCAGTATCAGTATAAACACATCGTGACTATTATGTAGGTATATACAGTTAGCAAATAGTTTATTTTAATATAGACATTTCAATTAGGTTACCAGAAAATTAACTAGGAAGTATAATAATACTCAATCAAATCTATTAAAGAAATGAAACACTCTGTATAACGGACGTCTAGGGGACTTAACTTGCAATAATAATTTAAACAGACATATATATGTGTTAACTTCCATTCACCAAAATATCAAAACAATACCACCGTATAATTCTTTTCAGATACATATATTTGGTCCCACCCTGTATATCAGGTGTATGTACAAAAATAATGAAAGTAAAGAAAAGGTTGTAACCAGTAGCACAAAAAAATAACATTTCACTAAGTTTTGCGTTAATATTGGCAAAAATGTCCATTTTATGATATATTGAATGTATCAAATAGTGATATTGCAGACCCCGTATATCAAAAACTGTTGAGCTTTGAGCTTTCAGGCAATGAAGACGTTTGATCAATTGGTCAAGTTCTAGAACATATCAAAATTTGGTTAAATTCTGACCGAAAGGTATTTTACATTTAAAACGTGCCCCCTCCTTCACCTAGGATTGATCGCACTCTCATCTGATTTTACGTTCCTTGAATTTATGGTACTCGGCGAACTAACAACTACTCCAAGAAGATCCCTTAGTAACAATGGTTGTGATCCCATAAAAGCGAAAATGCACCCAAAAAACATTTAAAATAATTACTTCAGGCTCACACTGTATATAACACAATTTTCAGATTAATTAAAATTTGATTATCTTCCAGAAATAATCCTCGGCACACCCTTCAACTGCATTGGTAGATTCATCAGTGTCACATGATAAGCTGGCATTGCATTATTGACAGGCTAACACAACGGGAGGTCGCAGGTTGTAATAAGACTTCCTGCCACGTTATCAAATAATCTACGCTGTATACAGTCGCAGTCGGTTAGTTAACGTAGGCGTTACCCTGTCTTAAATTAGTTAAAAAGTACATAAATACATATAAATATAAGCGGAAGCACTAGTGGAGCAGGGAAAATATGTCAACCTACCTTGCATTTAATCCCATCGGTAGAGCCCTCTCAAACTCTTCAATGAGTATTGCAACTATATAGTTCCAAAACACCAGAAATTGCTTAATAATTTACTCAAATATAATTTGTGTAGGCTGGTTTAATTCAAACCGTAGGCTCTTAAACACAAACTAACATCATGCATCATAGAATTGTATATTTTTACATACACTACGCACAACAAAATTCTCATTAACTAAACGATTAAATATTACAAATAATAAATCATCTTGGTAGTATCAGCTATGGGCAACCACAACTGAACGTAGTCCTTTATGTGAAGGCGCCTGCTAGACAGAGCGGTTTGTGCTATTCTCTCCCTCGGGTGCATTTCACTTTGAAACCGCCCTCAACTTGATTTCAACTATACAGATCTGATATTTTTCCTTGTTTTTTCCATCACTAACTTGACTTTAACTAAATTTACAAAATTTTTGGATGCGTAATAATTTCCTTGTATAATATACACAGTAATGTCTCTTTTGCACGTAACCAGCCCCGGTTGCTTGTATCTACTCCAATAAACTTAATATTATTAAAACCGTTTACGGACATTTCCTCTGGCAATAGCAATGCTCACTAGGATATATTCAAACTTTATACACAATGTGCGCCCTTAAATTATCATTCTTTAAAAATTGTGTTTGTTAAATTAAGGGAAAACTGCCTTAGTTCAAAATTCCTAAGGTCAATTGGCGCACACCCACGAGCAGGGTAGTTGAACTTGTTACACTAACTCAAACTCCCGAGGCGGAAATCTCTTACATCTTTTGCATTCGGTAGCTACAGATCGACGCTCTTGTTACTTCAACCTAAATAAACCGTCATTAAAACCCGAAGAGCTGCACTTAATCACGACTTCTAGAAATACAAAAAATACACCCACCAACGTGCTAAAACGAATCTACAAAAGCTCCGTCGACAGGCCTACCCCGCGAGGAAGAATGCACGTTCAGACATGCTAAAGTATCCCTTATCACACGCATACTAATCTAAACTATCCTGAACGATAATGAATCTCATTTAACTAGTCTAAATTAGCAGTTTTCATGACAGAAATAACTATCTACATTGTTAAACTGCAGTTTAGATTACCAAAATTGTAATAATTATCAATTACTTTCAATAACCGATGCTGAAATTATTGCAGCAATACCCGAAAAATATTCAATATTCTCAAGGCACACGTTTACTTCTACTTAAGAAAGCACCGAGGGTTCAAATATTTAACATTTTCCATCTTTCAAACTGTTTAGGACGTATTTATACTACGATGCTGCTTTACCAACGGCAAGCTTTCATTATTCACACATTCCATTCCTTTAAACCAGTCTCAAACTTTAAAATGTTAATTTTTATATACTTACATCAATGTGCAGTGCATTTCTAATACTTTGTGATAAACACGATTCCCTTCATCAGTTCATCAATTTTTACATAACTCGTCCACAGTTTTCTTTATTTCACGTGAATTTTATAGTATCAAAAGAAAAATGGCTATTGTTGATGTAATATTGGGCAAGTTAGCTACAAATAAAAGTTTAATTATTGGATACCGTTGTAACGGGAATTATACTCACTAGAATATCAGCCCGTAAGAGTAAAAGTGCATGTTAACCAACATAGCTCAGTGGTGTAGGCACGGTTCTAACTTATTAATCCAAAAGGGCACTCGACACAACTGACTAAAGTTAAAATCAGTAAAAATATGTCAACGTCATAAACTAGATCTTATAATAATGACTTAAAAGGAAACCATAATGTTCACTCGAAGAGAAAACACTCACCCGTACCTAAAAATTCTACTTCAAAAATACCTACGCAAAGATCACTTACACTTAAGTAAAATTTTAAGCTTGTTTTAAAATCCCCAAAACTAATACTTAAAAATCATTATACAGGGTGTATTTTAAAATCACCGACAAACGAAAACTGGAGATTCTATGATTCAAAATAAGACAAAAATGATCATAAACGCTTTTCCGAAAATACTTCCTAACCGAGATACAGGTTGATTAAAAATACTTTTTTTAAGGTTTTTTAAGAATCCTCAAAAACTACAAAATATATTACACTGAGATTTGGTACACCTAAATGTCTGATTAAATACGATTAATCAGGTGAGTTTGAGTCAACTGACTCCATCCAGTGGTGTAGAATATTTTAAGTTAATCAGTTTAAATAAAAAAAAAAACGCACGCCCCTGGTTTTATTGAAGAGATATTTTTTTGATAGATTCAACATTTAATTCTGAAAATAAAATTATACTTAGTCTTTTTTCGATTCGGCACCCCGTTTTTGAAATATTTTGCATTAACATAAGCGGCCACATTATTCAATAAAAATCAAAATTTGTTTTATTTTACAAAAAAATAACACTGTTAACTATTAGGTACATTATTAAAGAAATATTGAAGGAATCAAAAACAAAATAATAATTATTTTTATACATATTGTTCAAAATGTCCTCCTTCCTTTTGAATGCAAGCTTGTATTCTTCTTAGCAAATGAAACCTAACACGCTGAAAAATTTGTGGCATAGCCCTAATCCCATCGCATGCCATCCGTATGCGATTCCAAAGTTGCTCTCAATTGTCAATTTGAACAGAATAGACATGAGTTTTCAGATACCCCCACACAAAAAAATCCAATGGGTTTAAATCTGGCGATCCTGTCGGCCACGGTACTTCACTTCCTCGTCGAATCCAGCGTCCAGGGTACCATGCATTTAAAAATTCTCTGACGTTTCGTGTAGAATATGGGGGTGCACCATCATGCATGAAATACATGTTCATTCTAACATCTAAGGGTACGTCGTCAAACAATTTTGGCAAATCTTCTCTCAAAACATTTAAATAGAATTCTCCAGTAAGTCTTTGAGGAAAACGGATAGGTCCGATTAGGTGATCATCTAGTATACCTATCCAAATATTTTCGCTAAATCTACGTTGGTGAGCTGTAACTACAGTTGGATGCTGATTTTCATCTAACCATTTGTGAGAATTATGCAAGTTTATTATTCCATTTCGGGAAAAAATACACTCATCAGTGGTCAATAAGTTTCTAACAAATCGTACGTCTTCAGCATTTTTATTTAAAAACCGTTCGCAAAAATTCATTCGACGAGGATGGTCAGCAGGCAATAATGTATGCACTTTTTGTAGGTGAAAGGGATGTAAATTTTGTTCTCGTAAAACTTTCCAAGAATTACTATGCGACACACCAACTTCTAAACCTAACTCACGCGTACTTATTGATGAATTTTCATAAACTCTATCTAAAATTTGTTCCTCAATTTCAAATGGTACACGAGCATTTCGTCCGGAATTTTTCTTTTCTTTTAAACTTCCATACTCTAACAAGTTACGACGAACGGTTCTAAACGTAGTATGATGTGGATGTCTTCTATTTGGAAATCTTTGTTCATAAAGTTGAGCAGCTGCACGAGCATTGCAATTAGTATTACCATAACATAAATGCATATCCACCAGTTCTCGTTTGGAATAATTCATTTTTTCACAGTAATTAGACACAAACAATGAATTACAAAACACGCGTAAATGCAACTATTTTAGTAAACATAAGATACGTAACTGTCAAATGCAAAGCAATCTCTGATTTATTTAATTTGGTTATTACTGAATAATGTAGTCGTTTGTGTTAATGCAAAATATTTCAAAAACGGGTGCCGAATCGAAAAAATACTAAGTATGATTTTATTCGCAGAATTAAATGTTGAAAAATATTTCTTCAAAAAAAGCAGGGACGTGCGTTTTTTTTTTACTTAACGTGATTAACTTAACATATTTTACGCCACTGGATGGAGCCAGTTGACTCAAACTCACCTGATCAATTGTACTTAATTAGACATTTAGGTGTACCAAATCTCAGTGTAATATCTTTTGTAGTTTTTGAAGAATCTTAAAATCTTAAAAAATTATTTTTTAATCAACCTGTATCTCGGTTAGGAAAAGCGTTTATGACAATTTCTGTCTTATTTTTAATCATAGAATCTCCAGTTTTCGTTTGCCGGTGATTTTAAAATACATCCTGTGTATCTTCCATATAAACTTCCATGTAAAATTATTTACTCAAAAAAAAAGAGAACTAGTCCACACGGTAATTAATTTTTCAATTTAAAATGAATATTCGTCGCTACAAGAATAAATAAAGCGCCATCGACTATTTAAACGTTCTTCTAATTTAATTAAACGTCTCTTAATATTCATGAAAGCAAATCAACAAAGATTACCTTACATTTATGAACGATAAAGGCTTTAAAATTTGTCGAAATAAACTCAACTTGCTTTTAATTTGGTGTAGGTAAATAACTGCCCAAACGTTACACCAGAAATAACCATATTATGATTAAAAGAACAGCATAAAAATGTACATGAAGGGGGAGTACAATCAATGAAACATTCCCGAAACTACAGGACCTAAACAAGAGTAATTCATCAAAAACAAAACTTAAATAAAATAATACTGCGTCACATATTCAACAGCAGTCGCGAATGTCGAGGACAAGTGATATAAATTATTTTTTCTTGCGCAAGCAACATCAATACATATATGCAAATAACAATAATAATAAAATATTACCCTGCATGAGTGAAATTCCGATTTATCAAAATTCAATCAAATCTAACAAGAAAAGCTTTTTGAAAATCACAACATTGAAACTACAATTACATCGGAATTTCTAAAGCAACATTGATTAAAATTTTAAATTGCACCAAACATTATCAAGAACAAGCATGAAACGATTAAGGTTTTTTACCTTTATTACAGGACTAATCCACATTAAGTGCTGAAAAATTCGAGTTGCCGGTATATTTCAGCTAATAAAGCGTTACTATAGCCTGCAGTGTATACATAATGTATATCATAAGCAGCTGGTAGCATCCCTACCTCTACAAGGTACAAAAATAGGGCACATGTTATAAATAATAACGTAACCGTTATCATAAATTCCGAAATTCCTTCTTGAACTATAAAGTGCAATAAAATTCACGTGCAGTCAGTTTATTTAAGTGGTACCCAAAGAATAAATAAACAATCGTTAAATTAGTTTGGCTAACATAATGGTTTAAATACAGTAGCATTTAAACTCAGAATTTCATTAACTAAGTACTGATGTTGAATAGTTTCCGACCAATCTGCCAATTCTATTCGACAAACTCAATTATTATTAATCTTAATATACTGCATTTTGAATGGTAAACATTAATTAGGATCTCTAAAACTTTTAATTACACAAGTGGTAATAAAATAGTCTGCAATTGTTAAGATATTAAAAAATTGTCTGAAAGTCATTAATTAGATTATGAATTTTGTAATAAGTGTGTCGTTGCAACATTTACACTTTTTTATTAATAATACACAACTTTATCTAGCCATGCTCTACTTAAAATCCATACACAAAACATAATGGAGATTAAATGTCAAAGTGTTTCAATTTAAATTAAGCAACAATCTTCAACTGGTTACAATTTTTGACGTAAACGAGACGCCCTTGGGCGATGGTTCTTTGTTTCGGCGAAATAAAACGAGCTAAGTATCCTCTAGCACGTAACTTTCGTACTGTAATCCTTGAAAACGCGCACAGTATACCATTCCCTTCTTTCGCACTGTCTTATGTTTTTGTATCACCTAAATGGAACTACACACGGAAACCACCTGTACGGTATCCGATTTCAAATTGACTAGCGGTATATAGATACTGGAAGCCTCAATTGAACGTAAATCTTCTATAACTAAAGTGTATACGTCACACTAATTTTTCATTGAATACTCCTTACATGCTTAATTGATAACAAATAATAGTTTGCGGTATTACCCTTAAAGTTTTTCAATGACAAAATAGAAAATGTTTCGACAATTTACAACAGAATTTTAGTTGTCTGTAAACTAACATAAGGTTTTAAAAGAATGTTTCTGTTGCCGTTAAGTGTAGGAGAATGGATGGTCAAAGAATATCCTAAGGTACATGGTATAATAGACCTGACAGAAGAAAACGTACGAAGAGCAGGTCTAAAAGCAGGAGAAGCACGGATTAATCAAGAAAAACCCTAACAAGGTTTTTTTTATCCTTTAAAATGGAGTGTTATTATTGCCGGGCAAGTACAAATAAGCTTTATTAGATTATGCAGAAATAAAACCGAATTTTACAGTGAGTATAAAACCTTGCACAAATTATATCTCCAAAACGATTAAAACTTATAAGCCACGGAAAAAGCCATGTGATTTGTGTATTTTCCAGAGACTTGGAAATATTTCAAGCACCAGGAGAAAAAGGAACAAGCCAATCGTTGGAAATTAGAAAATAAAGAGAAAGCTAGTACTAACTTCAGCTTATTGTGTTGACGTATAAACGTAAAATGTGTCCTTGTTCCTACAAGTCAGTGCAATTTACTATAAGACAAAGTCTTGTGTTTATTACTACACTATCTACAACACTGTCACTAAATCTGTACTCCGTTATGTTTGGGAGGAGGTCCAAAGTGATTTTGACTCTAATATTTTGCTACGCTCCTAACAGAATTTCTGTCTAACTTATTTGAATACCAAAACAAAAATGCAACATTTTGGAACTATCTTCTTTATTCTTTCATTTAAAATAGCGTCTTTATTTCTCAAAACTATCTCCAGAAGGATCATACTCAGGTTGGATTGGCCCACATAAAAAAAACCGTGATATTTACGTACATGATCATTACAGCTTGCAGTGATGCCAAAATACATGAACTATGCTGAATTTAGGAATTTCAAAGCATTCTGTTTTATCCATGTATAAGGCCGAGACGTAAACCTGGAAATCTCCAGCTAGTGATTTTTGTTCATAAAAATACCTTCCATGCGAAATAAACAGGGTGGATACTCTAAGTGGAATAAATTCTGCAACTCAAAGAGGTGAAGTCCGGGGAAAAATCATGATAGGAATTCTTTATGATTGTTTCCATCCCTCAATCTGGGGGTTACAGTTTCTCCATTTATCCACACCCGGGGGTGAAGCCATCCCTAACTTTTTTTTCAAATGTAAGGGTAGGCTAAGTGATACACCGCATGAAAGCTTGTATTGAGAGGAATACAACGCAGTATTTATTTTCTAAAAATTTTAAACATTATTTTGTTGAACAAAAAAAATAAACAAATAAACGCACTCTCTTAACAAAAGAAGTTTCATAACTTTAAAGATGTTCAAATGGTGTCCATTTGTTCCTTGACAAAGACCCAATCGGTGACAAAAACGATTTTTCACGTTTTGAAACATGTCTTGTGGAATATTTCTGTCATTTGGATTGTCATTTAGAAATAGACCCCTGAAATTTGGGAGCAGGTCAGCCGTGAGCATAGAAAGATATAACTGCCCACTAAGATTACCATTCAGAAAAAAATGGCCCAACCACTCGATCTTCCCGCATCCAATAGGGGTTGTGGGCAGACCAACAACAGCAATTGTGATGATTCACTTCATCATGAAAACAGAAAGTACATTCATCCGAAGAGAGAATCCATTCCAACTGTATTTGACCATGGTCAATGAAGCCCATCATTCGTTCACAAAACTCAATTCGTCGGCCTGGATCTTCATCAGTCAATTTTCGTAGCATTTGTATGTAAGGGTGCATATTTCCTGTTTTTAAAACCTTTAAAACCTTTAAAACAGTGACTGACCTCATTATCGCGAGCTAATAGCCAACAAAATGTTCAGCTTTGTATTTTCGTCAACTGCCTGTCTTCTTTGTCTTGGCGGATTCCTGACATGACCCAATGCCTATCATGATTTTTCCCCCGGACTTCATCCCTTTGAGTTACAGAATTTATTCCACTTAGAGTATCTACCCTGTATAATCAATACTGCGACTTCTATGATAATTTACCCAATACAATTCTGGCGTAATTTTAAGATAATGTTGATTACCGAAATGTATTCTTTACGATATTATACTATATATATATATATATATATATATATATATATATATATATATATATATATATAAACAGAGAGGACCAACAGTACCGCATAAATTCAATTAAAAATTAGGTGTTTGTTTTTTGGAAAAACGCTCGGACACGTCGATTTTAATTTTTCGTAGCGATTTTTTTGTTGCCAAGTTCATGTATACAGGGTGGCCCAAAAACAATGTATGACTACCAACTTCATTTTTTCAAATAGAAACACCTATTTTTTATTTCATTTTTGGATTCTGCTTTAAATTTTAAGTGTTTTATGTACCATTTTTATCCATTTTTTGACGTTATACACATGTATACAGGGTGACCCATGTAGAAGATAAATTTACTTTTTCATTTTTTTATGGAACCCCAAGTATATTATGACGTTTTTGAGTTAACACATTTCATGTAACATACCCATATCTAAATTCAACAGTGTTCGAAAAAATTACATAAAATAGAAATAACGATAGAACTATTAATGTAGAAACATATTTTATGTAATATACCCATGTCGATATTCAACTGTTATTGAAACATTTATAATTTATTGAAATATTTACACTTGAATCTCAAAGTTTATACAGGGCGATTTATATCAAAATTACATTTTTGAATGGAACCCCCTGTATATTATTGCATATTTAAAAATCGCTGTGATCACACAACTTAGAAGGCCATGACTCTGCGATGTTACTAGACATTAAATGTACTAGCGTAAACCGAATGGTTAAATTCAAATTCTTCTTGCGTTTCGAGAAATTACTTTGTCAATTTAGAAACCTTCAACCAATGGTAACTTGATTTTTTCAAATGGAAAAACCATCTTTTAATTTCACAATTTCTGATTAATTTGCTGTACTTTTCAATTTTTATTTTGTATTATCTAGTAACCCATAGAAAATAAACAAAAAACTATTCACATTATAAAACATTACTTATTAAGTAGAAAAACACATAAATACAAAAACAAAATTATGAGTTAAAATCGAAAATAAAATAAACAGGAGAATAATAAAAAACATATATATTTCATCCTTAGCACATCCAACTACATCAAGAGCTCAAGGAGACCGATTTTCAAAACAGGATTAATCTTTTCAGTTGGGTAGAACAAAAGTTAAATGAAAGTGTACAATTTTTGGATAAGATCATTTTTACATATGAGTGCTCCTTCCACCACAAATTGTTAACCAGCGCAATTTTCATTATTCCTCAGATTAAAACCCTTACTATTTCCGAGCTCATAGCCAAGAGAAATGGTCGATTAATGTTTGGGCAGGCATATTCGATACTTCAGTTATTGGTCCCTTTTTCTTCAATGGTATTCTAAATTCGAATTTGTACTTGAATTTCCTGGATAATAAATTATTTGGACTCCTTGATGTCCCGCTCGTTCCAATTAGGGACATGCATTTTCACACCGAGCTTGTGTTCTAAATGAATGGCTTAATAAAGCATTTGTTAAAAATGGATAGGAAGGGATGGATCAACATGATGGCTAGCGAGATCTCCAGATATTTCCTTACTTGATTTCTTTTTATGGGGGTACGTCAAGGAAAAAGTGTATGCTGAACTACCAACCACTTACGAAGATATGAAAATAGAATCCGAAACGTTTTTGCAACTATTAACCCAGTAATGTTAAGTAGGGTTAAAAGTTATATTCGTCGTAGAATTAAAATTTGGTTAGAACCGGGTGATAGATATTTTGAACATTTATTAAAATAATTTTTGTTTTAGCTCGTAATTTTGTTTTATAAAGTGAATCGTATTTGTTTACTTTCCATGGGTTACTAGATAATAGAAACTAAACATTGAAAAATACATCAAATTAATCAGAAATTGTGAAATTAAAAGAAATCTAGCGAAGATAGATACAAAATATTTTATATCGTTAGAGGTAAACCAATTCCGCTAGTACATTTAATGTTTAGTAACAATTCATAGTCATAACACCCATAACCTTCTAAGTTTCGGCGATATCTAATTTTTTCTACTATTTGTAAAAATGACGAACTGCGACTACACGATTCGTTTTAGGTACCATGTGTTATACATAAAGTCGCACTAGAATTGACCACGGAATCCAAATATGTAATAATATACAGAGGGTTCCATTAAAAAAAAATGCATCTTTGACAAAAATCCCTGTGTAAACTTTGCGATTCAAGTGAAAATATGCTCCATCACATCCCATCAACAAACTTTAGAAATATTCCTTGATAAACCCACAATCTTCCACCTCCGCACTATTGGCCCACCCTTCATATAGAGATCGTTGCCCAAGTAACTGTAATCAAAGTGTATACAAGTATACTCTGTTTTAAAACAAACACCGATGTTATGTTGGTCAACTATCCACCAGTAAAATCTGATGTATATTTAATTCTTTAGAATCCTTTACATAAAATATTATAATTGATTAAATGTGAAAACGTAGTATCTAATAAAATGGTAGGTTACGAAGTAACAGTTTTAGTGTACATATGACTTGTTAATCTGAATCACTGTCATCCTCTTCGCCGAAGTTTATTACTATGGGAGCAATGTCTTCAAGATCTAATTGTTTTTCTCGTTCATACCTTTCGAGTATTATCGCTTCTGTGTGCTTGATTGATGTGCGCCATATTTCGGGGGTTATCAATTGCAATACTTCTCGCCACATACTTAAAGCAGTATTCGATGGTTTTGCGATGCCCCAAATTAGTTTAATCGGACTAAACACACAATGATAGGGAGGTGTACGTAAAACGAAGTAACCATATAGTTCCGCTAATTGATCAACGCGGTACACTTTAGATGGCTTATTTTTAGAAAGTAAAAAAGGGTGTTTATATACTGCAATGTAATGGAAGGAAAGTACTTACTGTGCAACTTTTACTAAAAATTCAGTTTCAAATTCATTTTCAGAGAATACTGCATTATTATTGTGTAACCACGCTTTAATGTTGTCCTTTCTCCAAGAGGTGTTTGGTATCTTTGATAGCAATGCATTATGGTAATGTGCGTTATCTAACACAACTACTGATGGATTTTCTAAATTCTTTAATAATTTTTCTTCGAACAAATGTACAAAAATTCTTGATTCATTTCGCCAGTAGTTTTTGAAGCAAATATTAGATCAGCACCACGAATAAGACGTAAAATTAAAACATACAGAATTAAGTAACTCACCTTTTGCCATCGGTTTTAATGCTTCTTACACTTCATTTAACATCATCTTGCCACGAACGCCCAATTGTGGCATTCTGAAAAATCCATGTTTCATCTAGGAAGACAAATTGACGCCAAACATTTCCATTTATTGTTTTCCATTGTTTTAAAAAGTGAATCCTTTTTCTTGCAATGTCTTCCGCTAACCCTAGCTGTGGAATGTCTTTTTGCTATTGAAAACCGATTTGTTTTAATAATTGATAAAAGGATATTTTACTTTCTTCAAACAGTTGTTTAGCTTGAACTTACTCATGGGCGGATGTGAGAGTTACATGTTCCTCTTAAATTACATTTAGTTAAACGAAATATAACAATGACAATTTTACTATTGGAGTACATCTCGTAAATAACGTTCCGAATGGAGGTAATAGTCAGCAACTTACATCCAAAACTTTCATATTACGATCGCGTTTTATTGGAGGTGATGTAAGAGCAGTATTGCTTTTAACAGCTTTCGAATTTTGGCTAACTATTCCAATGATAAGTTTCAGTGCTTCCGCAATATGCTGGAATAAATCAGTTTTAATTCTCTGTAGCTAAATTATTTACCTACCTGTTGCACAAATGAATAAGGCAGAAATGGGCCACATTGTCACGTTCTCCCTCGAAGTACTCGATTAAATGTGCTAAGTTCTTTCGATTTACTGTGTAACGGCATCGGAATTTCCACAATTAAATATAACAACACGAACTGAAATTTTGTTCCGTAAAGAACATATATGTATATATACTATATAATATTAATGATATTACATGAATTGAAAAACTAATAAGACTAATAATGGTGACTAACCACTGAAACTTTTATAGAATCATCATTAAACACTGCTGATAATGACATTCTAGAACACGCTCTGCTGACAACAAATACTAATGCCATAATAAAAAGAAACCAATTGTAAGAACATCCCTATTATTTAAGAGAAACGAGGATCTTATGTATTATACATCACAATTAAATAAATCGGATCTGTAATTGCATAACTCACCAAACTCAATCTGGTTTGATACGGCCTCTAACATGACTGTGCCATTACTGCCCTTCCCGTACGACTGTAATTATAAAGAGAACACAAGGAACACCTCTGATTATACCAATCTCAACTTATGTTTTTACAGTTATTGTACAGCTGTAGTGACAATCAGCTATTCTACACATTAGCTACGTTTTATCTGTCGAGAGAATATTTTTTTTATGATTGTGGACCTGAACAGGCTAAATTAGGCCTACCGTGCTAAAGCACTCAGGAACACTTAGGAGGATGGATAGAGGGATAATGAATTGCCAAAAGATGTCTATCAAGAGCTACCTTAAATTTTCTCATATCATAAGTGAGAGGAAAACAGGAACCAGGGAGATCATTCCAGAGTTTAGAAGCCGTGTAGAAAAATGGGGATTGCGCCCGTTTGGTACGACAAGTGGAGATTTCTACTGCATACTGATGATGTCAATCAGCGAACCGAGTGTTTCTTGCAAAAATAGCCCGAGATGGTATCAAATAATATAATTCAGCAGCACAATAGCCGTTGTAATAACGATAATACAAAGAAAGAACTGAAACCATCCTTCTATGCTCAAGGGACTGTATGTGAGAGGTTAAGGACGGGTCATTTATAAGCCTAATCGCTCTCTTTTGAATACGATCAACGATATCGAGAGCGTATTGGGGAGCACTAACCCAGAGGTGAGAATTATATTCCAGATGAGGCCGAATTTGGGCCTTATACAGCAAAAGGAGTTGTCGAGAGGTAAAGTACTGCTTAGATCTGTACAAAAAGCCTATTTTACGAGCAGCTGTTTTGGTAGCTGACAGAAGATGGTCCACTCATGAGAGATTTGAAGATACAGTCATTCCCAACAGAGTAATAGAGTCTGAAAACTTAAGAACTGAGCCATTCATACTTACAACAGGAAATGATCGATCTTTTTTGGCGGACATAAGGCAACACTGAGTTTTGTTAGCATTAAATTTAACTAGATTATTGTTTCCCTATTCGAGAATACGTTGAATGTCTTTGTTGATTGAATTTGCCATTTCAGCTTTAATTTCTTGATTTGACATAGAAGGTGGATTATCACTATGAGTAGACTGAGATGAACTATAGTGAAGAGTGCTATCGTCAGCAAAGCAATGGATCGGGTTAGTTGTTGAAGAAATGAGATCATTTATGTACAGTAGAAAAAGTGTAGGCGCTATAACGGATCCCTGTGGTACGCCCGCGATAATGCTAACTTCTATTGAAAAAAAGCCATCAACTACGACACGTATTCGTCTTTTATCAAGGAAACTAGAAACCCAGTTGATCAGCGTATCATTTAACCCAAACGAGGTGAGTTTGGCAAGTAAACACTTATGCCAAACTTGGTCAAATGCCTTTGAGATATCTAAAACGACTACAACTGTTTCACCGGACTGCTCTACTGTATTGTTCCAAACTGGGGATGCATCTGAGGATTTTGTTACATCAGTTCCTTCTACCCCCAATTACGTATCCTCCAATGTCTAAACCATCCTCCTCAAAGATAAGCGTCCATAAGTGTCTTCCAACGACAGATCAAGGCAATATGCTACATAGAATGGATATTGACCCTGTGTCTGAACGTAACCCCCACGCGATGTAGGAAACCTTCTAACCTCGATCTGGTTCTAATCATTCCTAATAGTTACTGGACCGGCAGTATCTAAAACTGCCTACACACCGTAACATTTAATACTCGCACACTTCTTAGTAAACATTAATGTACCGCCAATGAAAGGTACAACATATCATGTAATCATATATCATATCATTAACACCATTAATTATTGATTTCTTTATTTGTACAATAATAATAGAAGTTACACTCGCACATTCACGATTACATACTGAACATTTTTTTAATATTAGTAATTTGTAGTATTGATATTGCTATCGACCGTCTCTGTTAGGTCATAGACCGTCGTCCTTCCCCTATGTTTATTACGAGTGACATTTATGAGGTTCTTATTTTAATTACTACACAAGATCGACAAAAAAAGGAACACTTATATGTTAAATAATCTATAAAGTTTATTAGGTTTTCTATTACAGCATGGAAAATAAAATTTTTTTATAATATTATTTATATCTTCGAAACCCCATCCCGGCCACTGTCTTTGTCGGTAAGCATTCAACAAAGCACCAGGTAGAATCCATTGACGAATTCTGTCAACTGAAACCACTTTTTCTTATATTGCCCGTTTTTGAGTTCTCTGGGATCCTTCCATGTCGAAAATGACATATTGATCGTTTGGCAACACCTCCTTCGCTATCATTGACCAGCTATATTTCTATAGCTTCTTATCTTTAATCCTATTGGCGATTTTTTCCCTCATTAAAATTATATCCTCAATCACTTCGGGTACAAGCTTGAGTGTATCCGCCAACTCTCTTTGCCTAGGCCGGTTTTCTTGCACCTTTGCTACATTTATATCCCGCCTCTCCTCTTCCAACGTGCAAGACAGGATTGTGTTCAAAATAGTTCGATTGAAGCGTTCATTGTGATAATTGGCCTTAGGTGTTGAAGCAGCATTGTGAACACTGTGAATCATGATCCTTTCGAATTTTTTGGAATTATGAAGTAAAACTAGTTCCCCGCTCACTGATAATTCTTGTGGGAACTCCATAGGTGTTAAAAATTTGTAGCACGGTAACGACGACGTATCGGGTAACGGTAGATCGGACTCGTTTCATAATAAGAGTTTTTGTAAAAGCATCCACAAATTTCTTTGCTTTGATTTGGACAAAGGGCTCAAGTGATCAATGTGCGGAATGACACTGACATCTTCTCTATAGGATACAGAAACCATTCCTTTCTTCCCGCCCCACTCTTTCCGTATAGATTCGGTAAGCCATACGAAATATAATGTTCCACATAGCCCTTCATTCGAGAGAACCAATAATGATCAGTGAGTCTTTTTAAAGTTTTCTCTGTGCCAAATTGTCCCATTTCATCATGCGTACCTCGCACGCCTTGATCTCGTATTTCTCGTGAAACGACCCAGAGTGGACCACTCACAGTTGTTCGATATACTTGGTCATTTAGTAGGACGTCCTCGTTAGTTTCAGGTAGCATCAACAGTGTCTTTCGGATTTGTTTGCTCTTGTAACAGTATACCAGCAAGCTCAATTCTTATGGTATCGGTGTGTAATTCAGACCTAGTGTCTGAACTATACAACGCCAACGACAGCCTACTGGTTAATGTCGACTGTAGAGTTTCGAAAGCTAATTGATCTTCCGTGAGCCACTTCCATGTTTGTACCTGCACTCTCAAATTTGTCAGAGCTCTGGAAATTCGAGTATAGTTTTTCACAAAGTGGCGTAAATAACACGTTAATCCCAGCAATTGACGAACATGATGGACATTTGTCGGTATTGGAAATTCTTAATAGAAACTGTCTTCCTTCGTCCAGGTCTCACGCCTTTTTCACTAATTTGGAATCCTACATAATCTACCATCGTCATTAGGAAGGTACATTCTTATAGGTTTTTTTAATAGTGTATTTTTGTATCGCTACTGACGAAGATAACTGTAAGTGTTAACGAAACGTATATATTTGTATAACTTAAATACAAAAATGCCCCATAAAAAACCAAAAAGAAAATTGCTTTGAAAACATTTTTCTAAGTTCAGGTTAATTTTTACTTTCATGAAAGCTTTAGCACCAATTCTAGGTTCAACAACCCTTGCTCTACTGTAGGTTCATACAATAAAATGTCGTCTAGATACATTTCAGTAACACTTCTGGTAGATGGGAGAACTTTGTTCATTAACCTTTAAAAAACTGAAGGTGCATTTTCTAATTCAAAGGACGTGTGGTTAGTATCCTAAGTGCCTTCCGGTGTTACAAAGGACGTATATTTCTTCGAACACACTGCGACTGGTATTTGGTAGTATCCTGGAATAAGGTAGAGTACTTGCTTCCGTGAAAGCAATTAAACTGATCATCAATCCGGGGCAGCGTATAAAAGATCCTTACGGTGAAATCATTTAATTTGCGAGAATCTATGCACATTAGATCCTCTCTATTCTTTTTCTTCACCATTAGCAGGGGAGATGCATACTCCGACTCTGACTCTCGGATTATCTTGCTAACAAACACTTCATGTACTTCCTTTATACGATTCGGACATATGATAAGGCCGGTATCTGAAAGATTTCTCCTCTCTTAGATTTATGGTCAATTCGCCTGACTTCGCACAGAGAAGTTCAACCCTTGGGCAAAACCGTCTCGACACTTTTGAAGAAGAGCTCTGAGTGCTTCGGTTTGTTCAGTATTTGTTGATCCAATCTGAACATTTTCGATGAAGAATTCAGCCATTGTCCAACCATAAAATTTGATCACTCGAAAGATCTTCCTGCACGCATGGCCAATCCCTGGCCTACAGGCATCCAGTTTTTACCTGTAGGTCATTGTCTGACAATTTGGTGACTGGTAGAACATCCTGTCCACCTCGGGTTCCTAGGACAGTGGGTGCATAATTATCGACCTTCTTCAAGTCTCATACCAGCGTTTGCATACAGGTCTGCCAGAGAATAATCTTCACCTTTAATTGGCACGTGACCCACATGATCTCGGGATATCACCATTGCATCCGTTGTCCATAGCGGTATTTTTTAATTGTATCGAGGTCGCGATATAATGTGTCCTTACCTCCGTCCATAAAGGTGAGTTTATTGCATCGGACTGGCGACAGAAGACTCCTGTAGTAATTGAAGGTAAAAGGACCTGCTGTGAAAAGATACTCAGATTCATAGACGATGTTCTGCTGATAGAGAAAACGCAAATATTGTGCAGAATAGCTGATGGGCTGTAGAATTGTACAATAACTGTAAAAGCATGAGTTGAGATTGGCAGTCAGAGGTACTCCTTGTGGTTTCCTTAAAATTTCAGTAGCTAGGCCAACGGGTGTAATGGCACAGTTCTGTTAGAGGCCCTATCAAATCGGATTGAGTTGGGTGAGTCATAATAAAAGATATATAATTATTGATTCGATTTATGAAATTGTGATGTGTATTACGTGAAATCCTCCTTTCTTTTACATACCAAAACTAGGGAGGGTATTACACAATTTAACAAAATTTAATTACACGATAATATTGGTGCAAAGTTATGAAAAATTCCATATGAAGGGGTAGAATTCTAGACAAACTGACTAAAGATCTAGTAAAAATTGTGTATGTTGTGTATGTAACGCTGTAATGACTACGAGTGTACTTACTATCAAAGCAAAAAGTTTAATCACCTGACTTTAGTCGTTTATATTTCGAAAACTATTAGGCCGATTTTAATCAAACAACTTGCATCATAATTGACATGTATTTCTGTGTATGTGAACGCAGTTTAATATTTTTTGGTACATTTAGCTAATTATAGAGCGAAATATATTCGAGAAAACTCTTCGCGCCAGACAAATCTTAGGAATTATTAACAGTCTTTAATGGATTGCCTTCATTTTTAGGTATATGCCAAAGTACACCTTTGCTTAGAGGTTGATGCTGATTTCATCACTCTGTATTATTTAAGAACCGTGTAATAAAGGAAAAATGCCACACTTGTTAACTCCCTTACTCTAAGCGTTGTACGATATATTCTTACAGGACGCAGTAGATTAAAACCAATAAATACCGAATGATCGACGTTTTATTAATTTATATAATTGGCAACCAAGGTATAGAATTAAATATTTCGTTGAACAAGGATAACGTCTGTAGGTAGCGGAGCGCGAAAGTTTTATTATTACAATAAACATGTTCAAATCGCAATTGTGACCGCGATAGAGGGGTTAACAGTGTTTGATATATTTTATTATATATTAAGTCGTAATTTGATAATGTTTTCTGGATATTTTATTTTCCGTATTTTACGTAATTGATATTTGAGTAAGGGTTGAAAAAAAAACATGTTGGAATAGAAACAGATATTCGCTCGAACTGCATTTATTGAGGTAGTGTAACGAATCTTTGAAAGTCGCTGTATGCACAATCTTGGGGTAAAAACTTTGTTGAAACTTGAGACATTAATGTAGCCCTTGTTACGGACGAATGCATATTTTTAAAATTAAGATGTCGTGCGATAATTAATATGAAACTGTTCCAACGTAAATTAATGTTTCTTGTTTGTAGACATGGTCAGTAGGAAACCAGAGGGGAAGGCAGTTGCTGTTGAAATATTGATTGAGCCGGACGCTTTGTTTTTTTTTTAATTTGAACGTCCGTAGTAAACCGTTCGGTCTATAAATATTTTTCTCGTGTACCTTTTAGCAAAACTAAAACGCTAATTCGTTCTTGTCTTTTTATGTTTTAATGTAAATTCTTCCAAAACTTAGTCTGTAATTAATCGTCGCGGCGCCGAGTTTTAAACCGCGTATCTTAACTCGTCGTGTTGGTGGAAAAGTGTTTAACTAAAGGGACGAAATTCAAGTGTAGGTAGGTATTTTTATATAAATTAAGGCTAGCAGCAATTAATTTTACAAGCATATATAATGTATTAAAAATGGAGCATTGCCTTGCAAAGGTATCTCATTCGCACGCGGGCCCATTAAGCTGAAATTTGCTAAAATAAAAGACAGTGCAGGACTCCCTCCGTCCTGTATTTGTGTGAATTAGTATTGTTCTTTGTTGTATATATTTATATTTGTGTAGAGGTGAGGCATGGGCGAACGGGTACAGGATTCCGCTCTGATTATTAATTGTAATGTGCAATTGCCGAGTGTGTACATTCTCTCGGATCCAGATGACCATTAACCACCTCGAATTTTATTTTTATTATTTTTTTTGTTGTATAGATGAGTGTGTAATCTAGAAAGGGGCGCTGTATTTTTCTAACGCACTCCAACTTATACATTGGTCACGATGTTATGATTTATTTACAACTTACCTTTGTAAGGCTTTGTTTTTTTGTCAGTTTGTTAGGTAGAATTGTTTATCTGCGAAATAATTACTCTTTATATGTAATTTATTGTAATTTATCGTATGTATTTTGTGGTTTAATAGTCACTAAACAATTGTGTACGTGTAAACTCCTTGTCTACTTTCTTTTCTTTGATTTTACCTTATCACCTGTGCATCTTTACTCTTGTGGTATATTGTATGTACCGTAATTTGCATTATTGTTTTATGTGCTTATCCATTTAAAGACCGCCATGATTGGTTTTAAAGGGTTACATGTATGGTATTACGATTTTTGTTCTAATTATTTATGACACAATTGTGGGTGTGCCTACATGGTCTTTTTTTATTGTGTTTTTGTGTATCTAAACTGCTTTTTATTTATTTTTCTCGTAATGTTATAATTTTGTACGGAATTTAACCTGATTTAATAGTGTTTTGTTATATATTTAACCCTTTTCATTGTTTTTTGTGTTATTTTATGTATTAATGTACTTATTTATGAATAAACTGGGTTTTATCGGTGGTTCCTTCCCACAATAGTACATTAACGGGCTGAACCACCATTGCGCAAAGCTCGATAATTTTAATTTGGGTAGTTTAATTGTTTACCTGCCCCACATGATGCAACACTTACCTCATCCAGCCTATCTCAGTCAAACAGTACAACGTACCTACCACTAGACGGCCACTTCGTTTGATCAGATTTGAGTTTGCGAGTAATTAAATATCAGACTTGTAAATAAATTCTAATGTTTTAATTATTGCCAGGAAAGTCAAAGCAAGGGAAGCAATTAATTTGAGTAATAGTAACATTATTGTTAGTAAAGTCAAAATAAATCACTTAGCGATTGTTTTGTTTTTGAATTTGCAAAGTTCAAATTACACTGTTCAAGATAGGGTACCTAGGGTACGCCACCTCTAACTGCACGCAGAGGTAATAGGGGAAGAGAATTCAACGCGCGACCTTGTGACACCTTTACTGAAAGATCGCAATTTATATAGTGCGGCAAAATAGTTTCATGTATTAGTGCATTTTTAAGTAGGAACGTAATATTAAAATAAAAGGCAAAATTTCTATATCTCCAAAACTATTTCTTTCAAATTACATATTAAATTAATGTATGTACAATCATCGATATCTTCTTTGCCACCCTCCCCAATGTGCTGAAAATCGATATCATTATCATTGTCGTCGCCCATTATCACTAACGGTTCTATGCCGACGTCTACTAAATTTTCCTTTTCTCAGTACATATCCTTGATTTTCTTGGCATGATCGGCACAATTACTCCAAACGATATTTTGGACAGTTTGTAATGTTAACTTGCCAAGTTCCAAAACCTCCTTTAGTTTGAACGGTGTGTTTTACTTTGCGACTCTATTTTTGACATAAGCCCATATCAATTCAATTGGATTAAATTCACAGTGGGCTACTGGAAAGCCATAACATTGTCTCCTAGTAATTTTTTGATTACTTTTTCAAGCAAATATCGTTCTTTATAATTGTACATACGAGATAATTCCAACAGTGAAACCCTCATCATTTCGTTAAATGAATTGAATTGCTCTGGTAACGGAAAGTTTCGTTTGTTTAACCATTCACTTATATTTTGTTTTCTCAAAGCGGTTGTTGGATTTCTAAAATGTGGATCTATCATGCGTGGTACGGTGCTTGATGTAGCACAATCACAGATTTATCGGAGATCACTCCCAACACATATCGTAACCATTCTTCATAATACTGTTTATTCATTTGGTCATGGCAATCAGCCGAACCTTTTTTCCAACGTGGTAAAAAGCACTTTTCGTTGCCAATACCCAATATAATCACTATTAGACCAGATCCAGAATGTCGCTTGATTCCCCGTCTGAATCCGTTTATTACTAGAGTTGGCCCTCAGTATTGAATAAAACTTGCGATGTTTTCTGGGGTAACAAACTCCACCCAACCAAATTCTTTGAATGGTTTGCGCCACACCATGTTTTGCCAGTAAAAAAAAATATTCCATCCTGCTTCTCTGTACCATCAAGATTGACGTGTTCTCTAATTTTTTATAAGTAAAATTCATTTGTTTTACCCATCTTTTTAATGTGGTGGTACATGCTTGTGGAAAATCTGGACACCCGTCTGTCAATCTTTGATGCAGCTCGGTTATGGTTAGAAACATTTTTCCATATAAAAAGCGGTCTACCACTTTTTGGCCTCTCCCCTGACACTGTATCAGTAGTACTTGCTCCTTCTTCAGTTGATTCCCTTACAACACTTCTTTCACTAATCCCCGAGCATTCCGAAGTACGCTTTGTAACTTGATTAAGAATAATTACGTTTACGCCGTTTTTTTCACTTCGACAAAAGCTCTTACCTTTAGAACAATTGTTTAAACTCGGCGGACATATGCTTAGGCATTTTTATTTTTGGTAAGAAGCTGCTACGATATACGTACATACTCATATATATATATATATATATATATATATATATATATATATATATACCGGATGTCGATGAACGACATCGATCGATTATGGAAAAAGTATAAATGGGAAGAATCTGAAAATTTAGCTGCTTACTAAAGTCGATGGGGGGGCATCCACATAAAATATTTTCAAGATTACAGCACTTCCGGTTATATCGGAAGTGGATATTATCTTGCTTATTTTAAATGGACACTTTGTATATTGTTGCATTTTTGGATTATACGTCCAATTCTAGGTATACCTTATGCGCAATGTCACATACATAACTCTAGCCGTTTTTGAGATATTTCAAGTTTTCAACAAAAAATGACAGTTGCATCGCCCAACAGAGTTATTCATATTGTCCAAACGGCAACTTATTTTGCAGTGAAACTCTGAACTATTGTAAACAAAGGACTAATAATGCGTAATGATGTATTTGTATACAGGGTGATTGAAAAACAATAATGCATTTGGCACTCAAAAAAATAGAAAAGAATAATTTTGTTTAAATTGGAACTCATACTTTTTGCATCGGATTTAGGTTTAACACCAGAAATAACTATAATATTCACTTTAAAAGCCTATACCTAATTCTAACCCATTTCATTTTATTGGAGAAAAAGCGTTTTCACTTGCCCATATTCGGTTGCGTTATTTTTAATCTTAGCTGGTAATGCTGCTCGTAATCCAGAAAAAAAGAAGCCATCACCGAAAGGCGTGAAGCAAATTGTGGGAAATTAAAAAATACTGGTTCCGTGAAAAGAAAAGTTGTTAAAGCTAAACCTATTCTTAACAATGAAAATGTCGTTTACAATGTGAACTTAATAAAAACTGGTGAACATGGTGGCCATTGAAAAGGTCCGTTATTAGCTATCCAATGGTCCTCAAATATACGCTGTAGGAAAGTGTTCACAATATGGCCATTGTGTGGCGGTGCACCATCATGTTGATATAGCATATAGGTTTGTGTCGGCCAGAGGTAAATTATCCAGATACTCAATTTCCAACTCTTGTAGTATTGCTAAATATCGTTCACCTGTAGGAAAATAGGACATATGCATTTCTGAACATTTACATTTACTTACCGTTCAAATTTTCGTCAAATAAACGTATCATAACAATTTGACCGTTTCTCTCTGCGCAATAAACATTAAAACTCCAGTTTTTTTGGTGGTTTCGCTTCTTAAGAGCATGAGGGTTTGCGCCACTCCAATAGTGCGAATTATGTCGATTAAGGATGCCATTTTTAGTGCATCTCGCTTCGTCGCTCCAAATTATGTTATTAAAAAATCGTTCGTTTAAGTAAGGAGTAGTAAGTATAAATTCACTAACAAGTACTCTTCCAGGAAAATCATTTTCTTTTAAATATTGCACTAGGGAAAATGCTAAAGGATGAAACTTGTACTTTTTCAGAATCCTATTAATTGAACTTTTTGATACTCCTGAGTCTATCGAAATCTATCTTATTGACATCATTGGATTTGCAACAAAGTAACCCAAAATTACAATATCCACATTTTGATTGTTAAGAATATGTTTAACTTTAACAATTTTTCTTTTAACGCAACCGGTATTTTTAAAATTCTCAACAATTTACTTTAGGGCTTCGAGGATGGATTCTTTTTTTCTGGATAACGAGCAGCAAACGTCACACATGCTGTATTCACCAATTTCACACAAACAAATTAATAATAAACAAATTTAAATGATTTTCGTTTGAAAAGGAAAGGAAAGGACGATTTATTTCATTCCATTCCCAAGGGAGGGCGGGCTGATGGAGCTTTCCCAGCTCCTTCAGCCACAATCATGGATTCCCAGCATACATATGTACATTACGTATATATGCATGGTGGGATTAATGATGGGTGTGTCAGGGTAGGACCGGAAGGAACTGAGTTAGGGTTCTGAGGGGAAAATACTACCCCAGCATTCTCCTAAGCAGCCGCACATGGTGTGCATATACGAAGTGACCATGTCGCTGCATGTGTATGAGGAAAACTCCTGAAAAAACCTCATACAACGTAGACGGTTTGAATATCCGATTCGTGACGGCATATTTTCAGTTGTCAAAACTAAGGTCATTGACATACCTTCAAAGTTTCTACCATGACTGATGGGAAAAAGCATTACCAGCTAAGATTAAAAATAAAAAGTTCAACAACGCAACCGAACATAGGCAGGCGAAAACGCTTTTTCTCCAATAAAATGAAAAGAGTTAGATTTAGGTACTGGAATCTAAATTGAAAATCATAGTTATTTCTGGTGCTAAACCCAGATCCGGTACAAAAAGCATGAATTCCAATTTAAAAAATTGACTGTTTCTATTTCTTGAGTGCCAATTTCATTATTGTTCTTCAATCACCCTCTAAACAAATACGTCATTGCGGGTTGTTAGTGAATTAAAACAGTCCTTTGTTTACAATAGTTCAGAGTTTCACGGCAAAATAATTTACCGTTTGGACAGTATAGGTAACTTTGTTGGGCGATGCAACTATCATTTTTTATTGAAAACTTAGAATATATCCAAAACGACTAGAGTTAGGTATATGACACTAAACATAAGGTATGCAACAATATACAGGGTGTTCCATTTAAAATAATCAAGCTAATATCCCCTTCTGGTATAACCAGAAGTGCTGTAATCTTGAGAATATTTTAGAAGGATGTCCCCCATCGACTTTAGTAAATAGACAAATTTTCAGATTTTTCCTATTTATACATTTTCCATAATCGATCGATGTCGTTCGTCATGAGACACCCTATATATATATATATATATATATATATATATATATATATATATATACAGGTGTCCAGTTTAAGATGAAATGCATGGGGATATTGGAAACCGTTAGAGATACGAAGATGGTTAAATGGAGAAAAAGTTGCGTCATTATATGCCCAAGAAGTAACCATGGTTACATGTCAAAAAATCCCTTCCATTTACTAGATACAGGGTGATAACTGAAAATATGCGTTTTCTAAAATCGCTATATCTTGTTTCTTGCAAGAGATACATCCACGATTTTTGCAGGATGGGGTAACAGGTAGCGAGGATTTCAAAATGATTTTGAAAAAATCTAGGCCTACTAGATTTTGAGATAATGCACGCAACTTTCGATTTTCTTATGGACGCCATATTGGATTTTTGCATTTTGAATTCTTCATAAAAATGCTTTTCAACCATATATCATATGTTTATAATCTGCCAATGAGAAAGTGTCAAATTACACAATTAAATTTATATCAAAGCAACCTTGACATATTATGTATTTTAATTAAATGAAAATTAATCTACAAATTAAACTAACTATTGAGAACAATATTATTGATTATTAACATAAATCATAATAATAAAAGTGACAAAAACAACAAAAATAAAATTTAATATTATACTGAATTTTACTATTAATTAATCAAATGCTCGAATAAACCTTCATTCTCCTGCAAACACCATCTGCATCGAGTTAGCAATACATCACAAGAGTTCCTTATCATCTCGCATTTTTGAATTCTTCATAAAAATGCTTTTCAACCATATATCAGATGTTTATAATCTGCCAATGAGAAAGTGTCAAATTACACAATTAAATTTATATCAAACTAGGCCTTTGCCAATCAACCATCTATTCAATTTTGATTATTGCATTTGATTAATTAATAGTAAAATTCAGTATAATATTAAATTTTATTTTTGTTGTTTTTGTCACTTTTATTATTATGATTTATGTTAATAATCAATAATATTGTTCTCAATAGTTAGTTTAATTTGTAGATTAATTTTCATTTAATTAAAATACATAATATGTCAAGGTTGCTTTGATATAAATTTAATTGTGTAATTTGACACTTTCTCATTGGCAGATTATAAACATATGATATATGGTTGAAAAGCATTTTTATGAAGAATTCAAAATGCAAAAATCAATATGGCGTCCATAAGAAAATCGAAAGTTGCGTGCATTATCTCAAAATCTAGTAGGCCTAGATTTTTTCAAAATCATTTTGAAATCCTCGCTACCTGTTACCCCATCCTGCAAAAATCGTGGATGTATCTCTTGAAAGAAACAAGATATAGCGATTTTAGAAAACGCATATTTTCAGTTATCACCCTGTTCTAGTAAATGGAAGGATTTTTGACATGTAACCATGGTTACTTCTTGGGCATATAATGACGCAACTTTTCTCCATTTAACCATCTTCGTATCTCTAACGGTTTCCAATATCCCCATGCATTTCATCTTAAACTGGACACTGTATATATATATATATATATATATATATATATATATATATATATATATATATATATATATATATATATATATATATATATATATATATATATATATATATATATATATATATATAGAAATAATCGTGGGATAGTTTCGGTAGGATTTAATTCAGGATAGGAGTGATATCGTTACATTTATGAAATTAAAATAATGAATAGATAAGCAAATGTGTAATCATGCATCAGATTCTACGTTAAATAAACCTTAGTTAACAGTAACATCATTTAATAAAAGTCGTACAGGACAATATTCATATTACATATATTCGACATGCTTCGGAAGGCATTATTTATGCATTTTCGTTGATAATATCCATAGAATTAACTTATGTATGGAAAATCCTTACTTAGTAATATGATCTGCTACAATGCTAAAAAGGAAAAATAGTTTTATAAGGAGAAACGGTGATTATGATAATGTTACAAAGTATGTATTGAAATTTTACAAACACAAGTGTGCGCATTGAACAATATTACGAGAAATACAGGGTTATTACAAATGATGTTCCCGATTTCAATTATAAATATTACTGGATTAACCTGTTTTAAGGCCATTTTAGATGGTACCACTGGAAAGAAAAACTCATAAAGTTTTGTTTACATTGATTTAAGTACGTATCAGCTGTTTGTTAAAGTCAATTGTGTAATGGCTGAATTTGAAGACAGGAATGCATTTTATGTTTTGGATTATCACATCAACCAATCACTTATTAGTGTGCAACCTCACTTGAGAACCAAATTTAATGAAGATCCTCCTAGCAATCACCCTATTCGCCAGTGGTACTTGAATTTTAAGAGAAATTGGTGCATTTGTAAAAAGAAATCAACTGGAAGGCCGTCAGTAAGCAATGACGCTGTAGAGCAGGTAAGGGAAAGTTTTACGCGTAGTCCACAGAAATCTACTGTTAAATGCAGCAAATAGCTTGGTATACCACAGCCAACAGTTTGGAAAAATTTACGTAAACGTATAAATTTCAAGCCTTACAAACTTTAGCTTGTTCAATCATTAAAACCAAGGGACAAAGTTCTAAGACTTTCTTTTTGTGAGAACATGATGGAAAATTAAAACTGTGTAAAATGTTTAGTCTTTAGTGATGAAGCCACATCCCACTTGTGTGGTACCGTGAACAGACATAATGTCATAATATGGGGTTCGGATAACCCACACACCTACATCGAGCACTTACACTCCGAAAGTTAATTTGTCTTGTACTATCATTTACAACAAAGTGTACGGACCTTTTTTCTTTGTTGGACAAACAATAAATGGAATAAATCTTGGACATGATGACGGAATGGCTTCTACCGAAATTAGAACAAGAATCCCTAAACTTCATTCTGGACTTCAAAATCGGCTGCCTGGCAGATGAATCGGCCGTGCAGATCCAAGTGATGGTGCACTCTTGAACTGGCCTACAAGATCTCCGGACATCACCCCCTGTGATTTTTTCTTGTGAGGATACATCAAACATAAAGTGTATACACCACCAGAAAGCATACCTGAGATCCAACAACGAATTACCAGACCTATCGAAACAATCGACCTGGACACTGTTAACAAAGTATGGCAAGAGCTTGATTACACGCTTAACATCTGTCGTACCACAAGGGGTTCCCATGTGGAACATTTATAATTCTTGGCACCCGGGATGAAACTTTTTAAGTTTTTCTTTAAATGTAACCATTTTATTTTTTGTATGATTAATAAAACTAGATTTATGTGCACTTGAAATCATGAACATCATTTGTGATAACCCTGTACTTACTTTGAGTGGTCTAGATAAAGTTATGTACTGTGGAGTGACAATCATATGTGAAATAAATGGATGTGAGTGCAAAATAGTGCAAGTCTCTTTGGAGAACATACATTTGGAAAGTGCAACATAAAATTTAGTGCAGTCAGACTAGAAATGTATGTGGACTTATGTTTTTGTGGTCGTAGAAGACGAATATGAACTTATTTTGTACCTGAAAAATAAATTTAATTAATTATAAGTAAAATTTCATTATTGGCACAATGTACAAGGTGGCGTTTTTTTTTGTATAAAATATTTAATGTTATGAAAATATAGTATGTGGGGTATCAAAATAATAGAATCGCGTATAGATTTTAAAGATAATTTTAGTTTTAAGGCAATAATAGATACAAGAAATTTATTTGTAAAATTAAAAATTATTAACATTTAGAAATTGGGTTATCCAATCAGTAAATTTGATTATATGGTCATGTCGCTATAGGAAAGCTAAAATTTAAGAAAAAAATGAGTAAAGATTGTAACTTTTTCTAATCACTTCTTGTTAGATTTTCGAAGGTAGAACATGTATCAGTCAGAGCTGGCATAAACAATCGAGAATATTTTCATAACCTAAATTTGAACTGCGGTGAATACATGTTCAACTGAAATTTTCTAACGCAATAAATCGTTTCATTTGTTAAAACCGAAAACTGTACCTAGAGTGTATAAGATTATTGTTCTAATAATAAATATGAATAAAATTGAACGTGAATTATTTTAATTTCAATAAAATCAAGTTAAAACAAACAATTAAATCATATTACTAGTATTGTAAAATTCATGTACTTGTTGCATGCAATACAGAAAATAAAACTAAGTACTCCGATTCTAAATATATGCAATTTTGCAAAATTGGTGGCGATTCCAACACCATAAAGAAAATTTGGTACATCATAAATATTAATGGTATGCATCAAGGAGGATTCACAGCAGACACGTATGGTAAACCAGTGCATCCAATTAAGAACATTCTAGACCATACCACTGTATGAATACTTCAGAGTGCAAAAAGATAAGTAACAATATTCTAATATAGAGTTTGGTTATGATATATGTGTTTATTTATATGTAAAGAATTAATAGCGGAATATTTATATTGATAAAGTACATCACTTAAAAACAAATACATTATTATATCAATTATTTAAATGTTTTTACATCAGTATATATATATATATATATATATATATATATATATATATATATATATAGTTAGCGGACAACAAACATTTATTAAATAGAAATTGTTACCGTGATAGGAAAGTGAATTAACAGGGTTTAATATATTTTATTAAATATTAAGTCGTTATTAGAGCATGGTTTCGGGATATTTTATTTTTATAACTAATATTTGGTTAAGGGTTGAAAAACATCTGTTTGAGGTTTGACTAGCAGGTATACGGTTAAATGATGCTTTACTGAAGGGGCGTAACGAATCATTGGAAATTTTTATGAGCAAATTCTTGATGTAAAGATGTCACTAGTTAGTAATTAATTACGTCAGTACACACTGCAATCAAAGACGTCTTTGCTTGGTGCATAGAACTTGAGACCTGAATGTAGCGCTTAGACGAATTCATATTTTTAAAAATAAGATGTCGTTCTATAATTAATATGAAGCTGTTTCAACATAAGAATTTTTTATTTTCGATTACTTTTGAAAAATGGGGGTTGATTGCGGGAGTAAATATAGTTATTTTTAAAATCGAAGGAAAAGGGGCAGTTGCCGTTGAAGTTTTGATTGAGCCGGACGCTTTGATTTGTTGTAATTAGAAACTCCCGTTGTAAACCGTTCGTTCTATACATATTTTGTCGTGCCCCTTTAAGCAAAACTAAAACTCTAATTCTTTCTTTTCTTTTTGTGTATGTTTTATTGCAAAATTTTTTCGTCGCGGCGCCGTTTTAATCCGCGTATCTTAACTCGTCGTGTTGGTGGTAAAGTGTTTAACTAAAACAAATATATTCAAGTGTAATTTGGTATTTTTATATAAATTAAGGCTGGCAGCAAATAACTTTACAAGCGTATATAACGTATTAAAAATTGAACATTGCCTTGCAAAGGCATCTCATTCGCACGTGGGCTCATTAAGCTGAAATTTGCTAAAATAAAAGCCAGTACAGGCCTTCCTCACTCTTGCATTTGTGTGAATTAGCATTGTTGTTTGTTGTTTATATTTATATTTGTGTAGAGGTGAAACGTGGGCGAACGGGTACAGGATACCGCTTGGTTATTAACTGAAAGAAGCAAATTGCCAAGTGGATACATACTTCGGAGTCCAGATCACCATTAAACACCTTGAATTTTATTGTTATTTTATAGAATTGTTTGCCTGCGAACTAATTTCTCTTTATATGTAATTTATTGTAACTGCACGTATGTATTTTGTGCTTTAGTAGGCACTAAACAATTGTGTACGTATAAATTCCTTGTCTACTTCCTTTTGTCCTTGCCTTTACCTTATCATCACCTGTGCAATTTTACTGTTGTATTTTATATGTATCGTATTTTGCCTTTTTGTTTTATGTGCTTATTTACTTAAAGACGGCATGATTGGTTTTAAAGGGCCACATGTTTGTTATCAAGATTTTCATTCTGTTTATTTATGACACAATTGTGAGTGTGACTACAGGGTTTCTTTTATTGTGTTCATGTGTAACTAAACTGCTTTTTATTTATTTTTATCTTAATGTTATAATTTTGTACGCACTTTAACCTGATTTAGTGGTCTTTTGTTATATATTTAGCCCTTTCATTGTTTTTTTGTGTTATTTGATTTATTAATGTACTTACACAGATATCTATGAAGAAAGTGGGTTTTATTGGTGGTGCTTTCCACAACTGTACATTAACGGGCTGAACCACCATTGCGCAAAGCTTGTTAATTTAATTTGAGTAGTTTCATTTTTTTTACCTGCCCCATATGATGAAACACTTACCTCATCCTGCCTATCTAATTCAAATAGCACAAAGTCTCTACCACTAGACGGTCAATTCGTTTAAATCATCAGACTTGTAAATAAATTCTAATATTTTAATTATTGCCAGGAAAGTCAAAGTAAGGCAAGCAATTAATTTGAGTAATAGTAATATTATTGTCAGTAAAGTCAAGATAAATCACTTAGCAATTGTTTTGTTCTTAGATTTGCATTATTGCAAATCAACAAATTACACTTTGCAAGATAGGGTACCTGGGGGATGCTACAATATTCGTTCGAACATTTATATCTCCTCACTGAACATAATATTTTGGTGCACAAACAAATAATATATTGACCCGCTGAATTGAATTGAAGGTACATGTGTACAAATGTTTCATTCACGCGCTACATGTGTGCCGCCTCTCCCAGATTAAACACGATTGCGGTTTGCCATCCTTATTCAATAACAGCATATTTTTCAAACCGCATAATCGTATAATCACCAGTATATTTTAAGAACGTATTTTTACATTTATGTTGATTTAGGCAATTTCCTAATGTTATGACAAAAAAAATTTGCTTAGTTCACGTAGTGACAATTGGTCATGTTTGCCTGTCTGCGCTGTTTACAAACAAATGAAAACACTTAAAAACACACGAAAACAATTTAACTAATTATCCAATTTTATTGATTTGCATTGGACAATGTAATGTTTATGAAAGTTTAAAGTCGAGCATGTTTAAAAATGATACGATTTATCAACAGTTTTGAAAGTACGCCAATTAAACACCTATAATTTACATATATTTTGACAATATGTCAAATAGCAAAAATGTTAGGCAAATTTTGTAAAATAAGCTTTCAATGTAAAGTGACTAAACTTTTTAGTCTGATAGTAGTTTTTAGCGTCTCCCAGGTACCCTATCTCGAAAAGTGAAATTTGAACTTATTTGAAATAATGCAAAATAAAGAACAAAACAATCGCTAATTGATTTATCTTGACTTTACTGACAATAATGTTACTATTACTCAAATGAATTACTTGCCTTACTTTGACCTTCCTGGCAACAATTAAAACATTATAATGTATTTACAAATCTGATATTTAATTACTTGCAAACCTCAAATCTGATCAAAAGAATTGGCTGTGTAGTGGTAGGTACGTTGTGCTATTTGGGTAAATAATGAAACTACTCAAATTAAAATTAACGAGCTTTGCGCAATGGTAGTTCAGCCCGTTAATATACTATTGTGGGAAAGAAAGACCAATAAAACCCACTTTATTCATAAATAGGTAATTGCACAAGTACATTAATAAATCAAATAACACAAAAAAAAAGTAATGAAAGATTTAAATATATAACAAAACACCTTTAAATTAGGTAGAATTGCGCACAAAATTGTAACATTAAGAGAAAAGTAAATAAAAAGCCGTTTAGTTACCCATACAAAAAAAAACCTGTAGTCACACTCACAATTGTGTCATAAATAATAAGAATAAAAATCGTAACACCGCACAGGTGGCCCTTTAAAATCAATCATGTCTTTAAGTAAATAAACATATAAAACAATAAGACAAATTGCGGTATATATAAAATACAACAGCAAAATTGCACACGTGATAACAAGGTAAAGTATAAATGTATACAACAAAGAACAATGCTAATTCACACAAATACAGGACTGATGGAGTCCTGTACTGTCTTTCATTTTAGCAAATTTCAGCTTAATGAGGCCGCGTGCGAATGAGATAGCTTTGCAAGGCAATGCTCCATTTTCAATACGTTATGTATGCTTGTAAAATTAATTGCTGCTAGCCTTAATTTATATAAAAATACCTACTTACACTTGAATATATTCCCTTTAGGTAAACACTTTACCACCAACACGACTTGTTAAGATACGAGGTTTAAAACTCGGCGTCGCGACGATTAATTACAGATTAATTTTTGGAAAAATTTACAGTAAAACATACACAAAAAGAAAAGAACGAATTAGATTTTTAGTTGTGCTTAAAGGTACACGACAAAATATTTATAGACCGAACAGTTTACAACGGGAGTTTTTAATTAAAACAATCAAAGCAATACGGCTCGATCAAAATTTCAACAGAAACTGCCTTCCCCTCTGGTTTTCAACTAATCGTGTCTACTCCCGAAAATCAACCCCCATCTTTCAAAAGTAATAAAAAAAAAACAAGAAACATTAATTTACGTTGGAACCGTTTCATATTATTGTTGCACGACATCTTAATTTTAGAAATATGCATTCGTCCATAACAAGCGCTACATTTAGGTCCCGAGTTTCAACGTAGCCACAAAGATATCTTTTGATCGCGGTCTGTATCGACACAATTACTTATTAAAGTAGAGACACATCAAGAATGTGCGCCTAAGAATTTTCAATTATTCGTTACGCCCCTTCAGTAAAGCAGCTTTTAAGCGTACACCAGCCAGTTCGATCCTTAGCCAAATATTAGTTACAAAAATAAAATATCCCAGAAACCATGCTCAAATAACGACTTAATATTTAATAAAGTATGTTAAACCCCAATAATTATCTTTTTTATCGCGGTAACAATTGCGATTTAAAAAATGTTTATTTCAATAATAAAATTTTCACGGTGCGCTACCTACAGGTTATTTATTATATAATTATTTTCTGTTAAATTTAGTATTTTGTTCTTAGAAGTAGCCTCTGGTACGAATAAAGGTTTATATAAATATTGCTGGTATTAAACTAGAGTTTCTGGTAATTGAATGACTATTTAAAAACTTCCTTGTTGAATTTCGTATTTTGCACTGCATTTACAATTTTTTTTAAGAAACGACACGTTTGTTGTCTTTACCTTCTTGAAAGTATATAATATACCAAGCATAAAGCAGGTTTGTTGTTTTCTATCACTACAAACCTAGGAAATGGAATGTGGTGCTACAATCCCTTGCTTATATAATCCGCGCTGTGATGCTTCCGCAAGTTACTACCATATCACTATAAAATAAACGTGTTAATGTGTACTGTTTTCAGTCCTTTCAATAGAACTGTTAGCAAATTATGTAACATTTTATTTTACAGACTATAAAACTTAATAGTTCATGGATTATTTACGGTTTAACAACTAGTAAACACAGTTTGGTAAACATAAAAATCTAATAAATAACTATGCAATTCGTACACAAGTGAACACGTTTTCATCAGATCAAACGAACTGTTGAGAATCGATTTTGTAAATATTTATAATACGTATTTCGAAGAACATGAATCGCAGTGTTGTGGGATCGTAAGAACTCTTTCCAAAATGTAAATACAAGAGATGAAATATATTTTACTACAAAATGTACTGCTTGGTTATCACCTTTATTGCTGAGCCGCAATAACTAAAAAAAATGTAATTTAACGAATTCTCTTACAAAACACACAAGAGCCTGTTTAATTTGGTGTCTAAATTGCATCGTTTTATACGATATAAATCATCCATCTATACAAATACAAATTAAATCTGAACTTTTAAAAGTTTTCCAATAAAATATTTGTTTACAAGCGTTTATTTCTCTTTTTTAACGCTTAAACCGTTTAAATTAAAACATCCTGAGAGCTTAAACCGGATAAAATAAAGGTTTGATGGCCGACATAATTTGTCCCATTTCGTATTTTCTACAAAGGCTATATATAGTCTTTACATACCTACTGTAAACAATTGTAAATAGCATACAAAAATTATTTTTTGTAATCGTTACTTTTAATACATAAAGAGAAAAGTGGTATATAACTAAATATGTAAACTTTTTTATTTATGTATTTAATTTGACATTTGTCAACAAATATTTCAAAATTTAATTTTTTTCTAATTTTATGTGAACGATTACAAAAAAATGTATTCGCAACACGTGCGCTGGCACCTTTTTGGTGCTCGGCCATATATTTTATCCCTCGGCTACGCCTCGGGTAAAAAAGAACAGCCTCGCACCAAGAAATGAGTAAACAGCGCACTAGTTGCGAAATCTACTATTTTTTCTCATTATGTAATCGTTCGTTTTAATAAAATTATGAGTTATTCGACGCATGCGTTCCTTTTTTTGTCCAGTTCGTTGCATAGTAATTAAAATAAGGATCTCATAAATATGTCACGTAAAATAAACTTAGGGGAAGAATTCCTGCCGGTGACATAATAGAAACGGTCGATAGCAATATCGATAAACACATTACTAATAATATTGACTTAAAGAATGTTTAGTACGTAATCGAGTTTTTCGAAATAGTGCTGTTATACATTGTGCACTTAAGGTGAACATATCTAACTTGCATTATTGTTGTACAAATAGAGTAATCAATTTTCTTTGCATTGTTATTGACAACTACATTTAGTGTCATTATGTGTGATTAATTTGCATGTGTCAGTGCGACGATAATTGCTGTTCTTAGCAATATGATGTATAATCACATGACATGTTAAAGGTACCTTAAGTAGTATTATGCTAATGTTTACTCAGAAGCGTGCGAATGTTAGATGTGGGGGTTTTGTATCTTGATGCGCACGATGTCATGGTGTGTGGTAATTAATATGTGCGTTCGTACGGTCAGTTTAAATACTGCCGGTACCGTAACTATTAGGGAGATTAGAACCAGTTCGACGTCGGAAGACCTCTATATTGCATGGCAGGATACGTATTTGGTCTGGATTCCTAATCTTGTTAAGTGCTTGCTGGGCGTCTCGACCGACGTTAGAAGGTCTCCTTTATCTCATTGGAGTTACGTTCAGACACAAGGTCAGTATCCATGCCATGTAGCAGGTGGCCTTTGTCTGTCGTTGGAAGACCTTTGTAGACCCTTATCTTAGAAGGGGGTGGTTTAATTCTCCGTTAGGCGCGTGGATTACAATGGTAATCCACCCGTATTATAAACGCTGTACTTTAAAAGAATTTTAGAGTACGCACGCGTCGCCTTTAATAGCTACGCTTGTGTCAAATTGTAAACGTCAGTTGGGTGAAAAGTGCATTGCAGAGTAGTTTAACTCTCAATTTCTCAAGTGGAGTACGATTGTAATCCACGCGCCTACTAGTGTAATGCAAATTTTCCGTGTTATAAGTTTGTGTTAATTTGCGGTAAATACGAAAAGAGAATATACAGGGTGTTTCTGAAATAGGGTTCCGAATTTCTACTGCATGTAGAACTCATTAAAATAAGACAAAATGTTCCTATAAACATGTGCCCTAAAACGCACCCTTAAAAAGTTACAGGCCCTTGAAGGGGTTCGAATTAAACTGATTTTATCCAGTTATTTCAAAAACGATAAAAGATAAAGAGACGAAATAAAGAGAACATACATAACTTTTCTCGCCGAGTAACATGAGCTAGGCCATTTTTCGTTATTCGAATCATATGCGTCCTTTTCAGGGGAATGAAAAGGGTATCAAGTCCCTAAAAAATTTTGTACGACCTTTTTGCAATTTTTTTGACAAATTCATAAATTTTGGATAGTTTTACGTAAAAAATGTCGTCTTTGCGTAAGTCGATATCGGCAACGGTTTTTGTGTAAAATGAGTTTGAAAATTGTCATAAATGTTCTAGAAATTATTAGGCCGAAAATAAAGTTACCATAGGAAACAAAAAATAGCGTTGGCTACGATACCCTGTCAGAATAAATAATTATTTATTGATAACTTGTCACCTAACTTTTGCAAAAGTTAATCAAAATTAATTTAGTGGCTGTTACAATTATTATTATTTTAAAATGCCAGACTATTCAAATGCGGAATTTACGGATATGCATTTTATGTATGGCCGTGCAAATGGTAATGCAACAGAAGCAATGCGTTTGTATGCGGTGGCATACCCAAATAGAAGACTTCCATCTGGACAAGTATTTCAGAGGATCCATCAACGTTTAAGAGAAAGTGGTTCATTCCAGGCAAGGGTAAACGATCGAGGCAGAGCCAGATTTGTAAGAATCCCGGCGACTGAAGAAAGTGTATAAAACATCAATCGAAACCATTGAACAATTACGGGAGAAAATTGAAATCGCCTGCATGGAAATACGACAAACGCCAAGAATTTTTCAGAGGGTTTGCAAGTCTTTGAAACGTCGCGCTAGATTATGCATTGAAATGGACGGTGGTTATTTCGAACAGTTACTGTAATTTGTCCCTTTTATTAGTAATTAGTGTTAGTTACCTTGTTTCTTATTAAATTGTGTTATTAATTATTTCATTATTACAATGCATTATGCTGATCACAATTAATCTTACTTATTTTATCTGAAATTATTAATTGCAATTTAACTGGATAGCTTTGTGAAGTAAAATAATCTTAGTTTATGTACTAAATGATTTTGATTATTTCTAAATGCAATTTGGCTAAATAATAGGAACGTTTCTGAATTGATTCCGAAGTGAATAACAGTAATTTTATCAAATAATGATAATTTTCAAACTCATTTTACACAAAAACCGTTGCCGATATCGACTTACGCAAAGACGACATTTTTTACATAAAACTGTCCAAAATTTATGAATTTGTTAAAAAAAATTGCAAAAAGGTCGTACAAAATTTTTTAGGGACTTGACACCCTTTCCATCCCCCTGAAAAGGACGCCTATGATTCGAATAACGAAAAATGGCCTAGCTCATGTTACTCGGCGTGAAAAGTTATGTATGTTCCCTTAATTTCATCTCTTTATCTTTTATCGTTATTGAAATAATTGAATAAAATCAGTTTCATTCGAACCCTTTCAAGGGCCTGTAACTTTTTAAGGGTGCGTTTTAGGGCACATATTTATATGAACATTTTGTCTTATTTTAATGAGTTCTACATGCAGTAGAAATTCAGAACCCTATTTCAGAAACACCCTGTATATACTGTATATATTTATAATTTTCATGTTGATAGTTTCTTAAACTAAAGGATGTCGATTCCCAAGCGGCTTCGTTTAGAAACAAGTCGTCATCCAAGCATGTGGACGAAGTGGTATAATGAACTGAATGGTGATGAAGAAAGCCCGGCAGAGGACGAAGATCTTGATTGGCCAGAAGAAGATCACATCGATCTTAGTGATCATAACAGTGATACTGAACAAAGTGCTATTGAAGAAAGCGAAGACGAACAGGAAAGCGCGGAAAATACTTATACTGGTAAAGATAAGAAAACCAAATGGAGAAAGGAAATTCCTAGGGTACAGGTGAGAACTCGTAAGCATAATATTATTACACATTTACCTGGAGCAAAATCTGTTTCGCGCAATGCTAAGTCAGAAATAGATTATTTGGAATTATTTTTAGATGATAAAATTATACAAATAATTACAACGTGTACTAATATATACACTGTGTCTCTTGAATTTCTGGACATAGGGAATTCCCATGTTAAAATAAACTATTGTAAATATTGGCTCTCCTAATTATTTTACAGTAAAATGTCAAATGTAAAACGTCTTAAGGAAAAAAGGCTGCTTCTTATGTTACAATTGCATTTACATTTGGTTCATCGGTTTTCGAGAAAATTAGGAAAAACTTAAGGGCTTTTTCGTAACCGGTAACGTTAATAAGCCATGTAAGTGTCAGGATAAATACAAGAAGGAGCACAAATAAAATAAATCTATTATAAACAAGAAGATATTCTAAATAAACAAATTAATTATGAAAATTGGAAAATAAATAACAAAAAATCATCATTTCTACTATTTGATCAAGTGTTCAAATAAATCTCCGTTTGCAGCTAAACAATATCCAAGTCGATCATAGAACTCTCACCGAACGTTTGCTAGCATGTACTGGGAGACTTCGTGGCTGTTTGCTAAGATTGCTTCTTTTAAGTCGATCAGACTGTTAAACGAGTTTTCACTGTTGTATAATTTGTTTTCTAAATAACCCCAGAGGAAAAAGTCATAGGGAGCCAAATCAGGGGAGCGTGCTGGCCAGTTTATGGTACCACCTCGACCTATCCAACAGCCGGGAAACGTGAAGTCTAGAAACTCACGTACGATTACACTATTGTGTGCTGGACACCCATCGTGCTGGTACCAAATGTCTTCCTCCAGGTTCAAGTCTAACAGCGCTGGGCCAATTTCTTCTTGAAGCAGCTGAAGATAACGCTCTCCAGTCAACGTACCATCAATAAAGAAAGGACCTATTAATCTATGGCCCAGTATGCCAATCCATACATTAATTGTGTTGCGATATTGACTTCTACTCTTTATTGATAAATGCAAATTTTCAGTATTCCAGTAACGAAAATTTTGGCGGTTATGAATATCATGAGTTGAAAAAGAACATTCGTCGGTGAATAAAATACGACTTAGAAAGTTTCTATCCATGTTTGATATCTCCACTAATCTTTCGCAGAACTCTATTCTCATGAGTTTATCTTCATCAAAAATTTCCTGCTGCAGGCTATACTTGAAAGACTTGAACACTGGAGTTTGTCGCTTCAAAATTCGATGGACGTACTGTGAGATATTCCTAAACTGCACCCAATTTGTCTCGCACTTTTATTCTTATCTTCAACAACATTAAGTAACATCCAAATCTCTGTCATTTTGCCCCAGAGGTTTAATATCTTGACAATTACATGGCTTATTAACGTTACCGGTAGATTTGAATAAGTTGATAATTTTTGAAATTGTTTCTGCACTTGGAATTTGCCGGTTTTGATAACTAGCCGAGTACAAATCTCTGATATTTCTAAGTGAATTGCCAGAGTAATGCCATTCAATAAATTTTACTTTTTCTTCAATGGTGTAATAATTCATTTTTATAAACAAATTTTTCTTTAAAAAGTGATAATCTGTCCCAAATAAAGTTTTAATGATGAATGAATTGTTTTTGAACAATGAATGATTTACAATGACAATTAATAATTATTGTTAGCATTGTCTGTCTAAAGCAAAGCAACCTTGACCAGTTACGAAAAAGCCCTTAAGTTTTTCCTAAATTTCTCGAAAACGGATGAACCAAATGTAAATGCAATTGTAACATAAGAAGTAGCCTTTATTCCTTAAGAAGTTTTACATTTGACGTTTTGCTGTAAAATAATTAGGGGAGCCAATATTTACAATAGTTTATTTTAACACGGGAATTCCCTATGTCCAGAAATTCAAGAGACACAGTGTATATTCAAACCGTTCAAGAGAGATTTTAAAGAGAACGAGCCGCCAGGCTCACAGACGTAAGAGAGATAAAGGCATTTATTGGTCTCCTTTTTTTAATTGGTGTATTACGTAGCTCACGAAATAATACCAAACAATTATGGGATAATACTAAAAAATCTAGTGGTGTAGAAGCACGTTATTTGACAATGAGCGAAAAAAAATTTAGATTTATATTGAGGTGTATTAGATTTGACTATGTTAGAGAACAAAGGGAACAAAGGAGGGAAATTGATAAACTGCTATCTAATTTTCAAAAGAATTTTATACCTAGTGAATATTTGACTGTCGACGAGTAGCTTTTGTCTTTTCGAGGTCGATGTTCCTTTAGACAATGTATCCCTTCAAAACCGGCAAAGTACGGTATCAAAACATTTGCATTGGTGGATGCTAAAACTTTTTACACCTTTAATTTAGAAAGGTATGTAGGTACCCAGACTGAAGGACCATATAAGCTCAGCAACACCCCTGAAAGTATCGTACTAAGATTGGTAGAGCCAATAACCAATTCTAACCGTAATATCACAGGCGACAATTGTTTCACTAGTGTGCCGTTAGTGAAAAAACTTTTAGACAAAAAACTAACCTATCTTGGGACAATGAGGAAGAATAAAGCAGAAATACCCCTAGAGTTTCTACCATACAAGAACAAACAAGAGTGTTCATCAGTATTTGGCTTTCAAGATGATTGCACTTTGGTGTCCTACTTTCCAAAGAAAAACAAAGCCGTGATTTTACTATCAAGCATGCATTACGATGCTGCTATTGACGACGACACCGGAGATCAGCGAAAACCTGAGATGATTACGTGTTATAATCATACGAAAATTGGCGTGGACAGGTTGGATCAGTTGTCGCAAAACTATAATGTAGCCCGAAATACGCGTAGGTGGCCAATGGTCTTTTTTTTTAACCTACTAAACATTACTGCTATAAATGCGTATTGTTTATTTAAAACAAATAACCAGAATGTGAAATTAGATCGAAAGGGCTTTATTGATAATATAACATGGGATCTTATTCGACCACAAATTGAACACAGATCATCGATCAAAGCAGTACCAGCAGAAATGAAACGAAGAACAAGGGTACTTTTGAAATTGCCTGATCTTGAAGTATATTATAAGATACCGTACAAACCAGACCTTCTATTAGACGTTGCTATATTTGTCCCAGAAGTAAAAACAGGAGTACTAGAAATATCTGCTTCAAGTGCAACAAGTTCGCGTGTAAAGAGCATATGGACTTTGTTTGTGGAAAATGTTCATCTATGGAATAGACCTATTGTTAGTATTTACTTTTTCTTCTTACAAATAGATGTAAATAACCTTTCTTTGACTGCCTATTCAAAACTCGATTATAAGTTTTGGGGGTTAAAATTAGTGTGCAATGTTAAGTTAAAATAGTTAATTCATTTTAAATAGATTTAATTCTAATGACTAGTTCCTATATTTTATTTTTATCGTTCGTTGGTTAATTTTAGTGAATAAATCTTTTACACTAACATTGTTAATGACCACTCCTAACTATTTATAGCATAATTCAAGTTTTATAAAAAAAAACGAAGTGGATTACGATCGTAATTCACGCGCCTATATACGTTACGAAATACTGCGCGCCTAACGCACGGTTAATGCACAGGAAGCTACGTGGTCGGTCCTTATAGGAGAGCCTTGGGTACCCATCATCTTATGCACGAGGATTACGTAATCTGGGCCTTCCACAACGTTGGAAGTCCCCATTAATTCATTGGAGTTACGTATTTGGACTTTAAGCTTATAGCTTTTGTCTGACGTTGGAAGCCTCCCGCAGACTCTCTTCCCATGAGGGTTCTCTCGCCAGGGAAAACACAGCTATTGCGTTCAATATCTTAGAATTGTACAATAACTGTAAAAGTATAAGTTGAGATTGGCATAATCAGAGACGGTCCTTGTGTTTTCTTTATCAAGCCCTATTAACCGGACTGAGTTTGGTGAGTGATAATAAAGTTATGCGATTATAGATCGATTTATTGAATTGTGTATATATTAGCTAAGACCCCCCTTCCGCTTATATATAGAAACAAAAGGAGGCTCTTACATACCAGCAGTGGAATTCTATTTGCGCCTTACTTATTTCAGAGTTATTATCAATGTTTAACTGTGTGTATGTGAATGACTACCCTTAACTGTGAAGTCTCAGTAGATAGTAGACAGTGTGGGTGACTTCCATACAATTGGGTTAATTCTCTTATAGCTAATTAAAACAAGAGAAGGAAGTAAAAAGCTTGTAATGGGAAGACATAGTTCCAAACCGTCAGGGAAGCGTAGACAACGACGACATAGACGGAAAATCAGGTCCCGCGACCAATCCCGGTCGCGGACACCTATCGCGTCGTCTAGTCGTATGAGTTAGCATCTTCGATGATCGACTCGCCGATGTAATGCGATCATTCTTTGGGAACATGGCGACTTCTCGGACGATTACGTCATTCCGTGGGGAAGCGGTACCAGCATTTGATCCGGAGTACAGAAACCAAGATATTCAAATTTGGCTTCGCAAAATTGACGAATTGCGCGAAGCTTTTCAGTGGTCTGAAGAATCAAATATTTACCATGCCCTTTCGAAATTTCGCGGGTTGACAGAGACATGGTATAAAGATTTACGCACTTTAAGGCCCAGTTGGATTGAGTGGAAACAAGAACTTGTCTAAGCTTTTCCACGGCCGAGGGATTTTTACCAATGCTTTGAAGAGATGTTCCATAGACGCAAGGAATTTGGTGAGAGCTACGCTAAATATTATTATGAAAAAATGGCGCTGGTGATGGCATGCAAAATTTCGGGCACATACGCTGTGTCTTGTCTGATAGGGGGAATTCAAGATTCGATCCTCAAGAATTCGATTAGGGCGGCAAATTCTAAAAAACCAGAAGACCTCATTCAATATTTTCGGTCACTGCCCAGTTCTTCTACTGAAAGGGAACCTCATCCAGTTTCTTCCCAGGTCTCGAACAGTCGACAAGACACAGTTCAATGCTTCATATGCAAACGAAGAGGTCATAGAACTTATGAGAACACTCAAAATAAAAAAAAATCACATACAATTACTGTAAGAAAACGGGCCACGATGATTCACATTGCTACAAGAAAAGAATTCCATCCACGGCTCCGACTACGTTGTGACTAGCATCGGGAGCAAAATCCCGTCTGGGTGACAAATATTTCAAGGACGACCGTATAAACGTTGTTTCAGTGCGACCATTTTTAGTCATGGGCAGTTCATGCAATACCATACGAGAGGCAGAGACCAAAGTCTTAAACCTCAAGGTGATCAACGCGGGTTTAGCCAGGGGCTTATTGCTACTTTAGGCAGCACCAATTTTATTCTGTGGGTAGACCACGTAGAAGAAAAAGTGAAAGCACTTGTAGTTGCTGACTGCACCCACGAAATACCATTATTAATCGGTCAATCATTTACGGAACAACCACTTCTTTTGGTTGTTAAGGATGATAGTAACCTCACCTTTGTGAACCAGTAGAAGGGAACACAATATTGCTATCTCGATGCGATTAAAAAATACCGCTATGGGCAACGCGAGCAATGGTGATACCCCGCGATCATCGGGTCACGTACCAATCAGAGGAGACGATGGTTATCACGGAGATCTGTATGTGGCCGCTAGTATGAGACTGGAAGAAGGGCGAGAGTGTTTCATTCCCGCACTGTCCTACTAATCCCAGTAGAACAAGATGCTCTTCCACCAGTCAACAATTTATCAGACAATGATCTATATTCGTTGGGAAGGCTTGGCCATACGTGCAGGAAGATCTTCCGAGTGAGCAAGTTGTACCTGTTGACAACGCACCTCTGCCTGAGTCGTCCATAGAAAATGTTCAGATAGGACCAATAAGCACTGAAAAAACCGAAGCACTCCCGGCTCTTCTTCAGAAGTATCAAGTCCGTTTTGCACAAGGATTGCAGGAACTAGACTGTGCGAAATCGGGCGGAATGACCATACATCTAAGAGAGGAGAAACCTTTCATATACCAACCTTATCGTATGTCCGAATCGGAGAAAGGAAAAGTACGCACCATATTAGACAAAATGTTGGTTAGCAAGATAATCCGAGAGTCAGAGTCGGAGTATGCGTCTCCCCTGCTGTTGGTGACGAAAAGGAATGGCGAAAATCGAATGTGCGTAGATTATCGCAAAATTAAATAACCTCACCGTAAGGGACTTTTATCCGCTGCCTCGGATAGATGATCAGCCCAATCACTTGCACGGATGCAAGTGCTTCACAAGCCTCGATCTTAGATCAGGATACCATCAAATACCAGTAGCAGAAAATTCAAATAAATATACATCCTTCGTAACACCAGAAGGCACTTACGAGTTTAACCGCATGCCCCTCGGATTATTGAACGCACCTGCAGTTTTTCAAGCACTAACGAACAAAGTTCTTGCACCTGCCAGAAGTATTCCTACAGTGTATCTAGACGACATTTTATTGTATACACCTTCAGTTGAGCAGAGATTGCAGCTGATAAAGCTTTTACGGGAAGAAAATCTATCCCTAAACCTAGAAAAATGCACCTTCCTGATGGCCACGGTAGATTATTTGGAATTCCAAATAAGTGAATAAGGCGTGAGACCTGGACGAAGAAAGACAGTTTCAGTGGAAGAATGTCCAACAGCAACCAATGTCCATTATGTCCGCCAGTTTGTGGGACTGACCGTTTATTTTCAACACTTTGTGAAAGACTATGCTCGGATTTCCAGAGCTCTTGACAAAAAAAGGACAAACAGGGAAGTGGCTTACGGAAGAACAATTAGCATTCTAAACTTTAAAATCGACATTAACCAGTAGGCCGTTGTTGACGTTGTATAGTCCGAAAACTAGGACTGAAGTACAAACTGATGCCAGCAGAGTTGGGCTTGCTGGTATACTGTTACAAGAGTAAACAGACAAAAAACTACATCCAGTCGCCTACTACAGTCGACAGACCACAGTTGGCGAACAAAAATTTCACTCATACGAGTTGAAAACTCTGGCAGTTGTCGAAACTATTAAAAAGTTCAGGGTGTATCTCTTGGGTCCGGAGTTAATCGTAGAGACGGATTGTAATGCACTAAAGGCAACCAGTACTAAAAAGGATATAAATCCGTGAATTGCAAGGTAGTGGTTGCAACTTCAAGAACACACTTTTACAGTAGCGTACCGACCAGGAAAGCGAATGATACATCCAGCTGCCTTAAGTAGAAATCCGTCGTCAGTTGTAGTTCCAACCGAAGAGATCTTAGGATACATGAAGACGATTGGTCTTGTCAGCTCAATTGACGGACACGAAAATGAAGCATATCCGAGCGGCACTCTGGAAGCTACCTGAAACTGACGAGGACCAAAAGATTTACCGTGAGTACGCTTTACGTACTCATCGGGAAACGCCTCTAATAACTGCTCAATGCAGGACTGCAACGAATAGATCCAAGTTCCATCAGGGTTTCGGATGCCACTTCGGAAATGTGTTTGTACAGTATTACTATACAAATTCAAATTAAGATAAATGACAAGTCACCTTAAAAAATGCTGACTTACATCACAATAGCTTGGTAACGTTAAGAGCTCTAAAAAGAACTTTTATAAATGTTGCTTAAATATATAGGGAATTCGAAAATGCAGCAAACAGAAGTAATGCAAATATGAGGTTATAAAACTAAATATTATTGTTTAGTAATTTTTTTTGACCTGCTAACAACTACCAACGTTGAGCATACATATTTAAAGCGCGAAATTTAAAATTGATCACGTGGGGTCAAGCATTTGCGAAAACCCTGTATGTCTACATATTTTCTTATAAAATTAATCATTATTCAAATACCTACTGAAATAATTTGAACTAACGCTTACATACTACCTTAGGAATTCCTTTGCCCTAAAATTACGCGTTGTATCAAAAAAATGCATAGAACAAAATTAATCTATATGATTAAGTTCTAAAGTTCTATCTATTGGTAATTTTATATCTTTGAAATATACAACTGTTTCAGAACTATTTGATAAAGATCAAAACAGCTCCTAATAAACCCCTCCTCACCGTCGTTGCACTTTTCTCAAAATCTAATCAGCTCCAGGAAAAATTAAAGCAAGTTTAAATACGAAATATAAAGTACGTAAGTGTTTTCGTGTCACACACATACGCACGCACGCACGCACGCACCCACACACACACACACACACACACACACACACACACGCACGCACGCACACACGCGCACACACACCCACACACACACACCACACACCACACACCCACACCCACACCACACCCACACCACACACACACACACACACACACACACACACACACACACACACACACACACACACACACACACACACACACACACACACACACACGTGCTCATACGTACACGCACACGCACACGAACACTCACTCGCAAACAACCAGCCACTTGTCATTTGCTCTAAGCCTTCCCTGTCTTTTACCTGCTTCATAAGTCTCGTCTTACAAAAAAGTCTTTTGGAACAACGATACTCAAAAGTTAGATTACAAAAAAAATAACATTTATAACGTATTTAAAAATTATTATTAATTTTATTAAATACATAAATAAAAAGTTTACCTCTAGTAGGATTGGAATCCTACTCGAGGTAAACTTTTTATTTATGTATTTAATAAAATTAATAATAATTTTTAATTACATATTTACCTTTGAACTTATTCGTTCATAACAAAAACTTATAATAATTTATAACGTATGTTCAAATATTTGCCCACTATTTTCCATACACAAATAGGTTCGGCTAACTGTTGAGTTCATTATGTTCACAAGCATATCGGGAGTTATGCTATTAATAGCTTCGTTCACTAAACATTGAAGTCCCTCTTCATTTACATAAAAATGTCCAGAGAGGTTAAGTCTGGAGTCGTGGAGTCCACAACTCATAACCGTATGTCGCAATGCACCGACCCGGAAATCGTTCACTCTAGTATTGTAGAACTTTCCTAGCATTATGGGTCGGCGATCCTTCTGTTTGAAACCAACAATTTCTAATGCTTTCAAGAGAAAGGCTATCAAGTTTTTCTTCTAAATCATTTTGTAGCAAATTTAGGTAACGATCGGATGTTAGCGAGCCATGATAAATAAATGGTAGGATTTTTATCAACTTACTGGAGTACGGGTAATCGCTTATGCTCATTTAATGTCTTATTTCTGGTTGCTATAGGTTTTTTAAATGCACCGTATTCCTTAAGATTATAAAAGAGGCGTCTGAATATTGAATGGTCAGGCTGGATTCTCTTTGGATACTTATTTTCATTCATGTTTACAGCAGCAATACAATTTCTGTGACATAAAATATAACACGCCACCACGTCCAGATTTTCCTCGTGTGAAAAAGAACCTCGCTCCATTATGAAAATATGAAAAAAGGACTACATTATATATAATAAACTGCCAGAAGACTAAATTATAAATAACAATTAATATTCAAAACTACTAATTTTAAACAATAAATAACAAGTACGACAAAATACTATTAAACAAGTTAAAAAACAAAATGTCAAGGAATATTTTTATTGACATACTGTTTATATCAATTGGTTTAAAATTGTTTTCTATCTGGATAATTCCGCAATATTAATAAATAAGTGATGTTAATGAGAAAGAAACTAAATATGGCCGTTATTGGCGTTCAATTATTATTATTATTTTGTATCCTGGGACGTGGCTACGGAAACTTTGAGAGTCTTATATATATATATATATATATATATATATATATATATATATATATATATATATATATATATATAAATTGAAATGTATTATTATAATTTTATTTATATTTACTATATTGCACCGTTCTAGCTCAGGGATCTCAATTGGGGAAAGAGTTCAGGGATTTAGTTGAAGATAAACAAATTTTTAAAATATAAGAAATATCCTATATGTAATTTAATTTAACGTATAAAATTTGCTCTGAATAGAATTTGCTTTCTAACGCATGCGTTAATGACTTTAAATGAAAAATAAGTAAAGCTGTCAAAAAATGTCAAATAATTAAGAAATTTTAATGTATGGATCAAAATGAAAATTTAGAAAAAGAAAAGGAAATAATTAGCTTCACAGGTGTTTACACAAGTAAATAATTGAAATTCTTAATTAATAACATATAACAAATATAAATTGCAGGGAAATACCAATAACAGGGTTATAAAATTTAAAACTCACATATACAGTCCTTCCTGTCGATTGAATGATGTCTTCAAACTTCAGCTGGAGGCAGGCAATGTTCACTCGGCTATTGTTGTTACTAATATCCAACTGCTATCTCGGTTCTCGAAGACACCAACTTCCAAGCTTCAAGATGTTTTCTTTCCAAAAACGGCAACCTCCAAACACTTATTTACTAAGGTAACTTTTATTTAAAATGGTTTTAAATCTTTATGAGTGATATCGTTTAAAATGTATTATTAAGTATCCAAGATTTTTGTTAACACACTTTTATTTTAGTTACCGAAAATAATATTTATTTAAGAGGAATTGTCCGGAGAAATAAAACAAACTTTCACCAAATAAAAATGGAATTTAATTTGGTATATAAAGGATTATTTTAAATCGGAAAACACGAAAACAAATTTACACAAAATCGTGACATCAATTAATCGTACAGAATTATGTTATTAATAACGACAGGTATCGGTGACCGAACTATTTAATTTTAACCGAAGATATAAAAACAAGTGCTCTCGAAATTATTCGTAACGTAAACTTTCTTGACGATAATAAATTAGGTTATGTAAACACAAATTTAGCAACACTGTTTTAATCTTTTCACTTTTTGAACAAATTCTAGAGAGAGAATGATTCCTGAGCGCTTGCTTTTATAGGTTTCTGGTTGCTACAGAAATTTCAACTTTTTTACAGCCATATTGCAAAATTTACAATGAATGTGATTGGATAATCAAAATTAAGAATTGTACATAAATGGAATTTTGGCCGTAACTTTCTTATACATGGTCGGAAATGAAATTTAAAAACGGAAATGAAAACTATGTGAAATTTCGAATAAAAGGACACCTAATAAGCAATAATTCCTACCACTAATAAACGAAACAACTTAATCTAATCAAAATAAGCTATTAACTATACACACTTACAAGCTACACTAAAATTACTTGCAAAATTGGAATTCTGAGGACAATTTACATAGGAAAACATATCTTTTAAATTCGAAACATTTAATTTGATGAAAATTTTAAGCTTTTGTAAATTTGTCTAGAATTCATCTCAGATTTAGCAAAATTTTGCAGATAAAAACGCTGTATCCTTATAAAAACTTATTTATATTGTGAAAGAACATCTATTATTTGCTTTAAGAGCAAAAACTAAATCTAATAATGTGGAAAAAGTATAAAATTATGTGAAAAATCTAAAATTTACAACGTAACCATACTTAAATTTTAAATATGAAATTAGTTCATATTAAAAAATGTTTTTAGCACTTAAAATGTTATGTTTAAGGTTTGTACAACTTGTCTTTATTGTTCTCACTACTTATTTGCAATGCATAATGTTATTTAGTCTTGCATTGAAAAAGTCTCATCGTCTAACACTTTTTTGGATTTTTACACTATAAATTGTACGGCACTATAAATGTTTGTATGCCATAATGTTCTAAATGTCTTTCTTCTTGTGAATCATGTATTATAATTTTTGTCACTAATTTGCTAACAAAAATGTGTGCGAAAATTGTCTATACTGTCCATATTATAACCCTTTTTACTAAATTTTTGTATTTCCTGCTTTTTAAAAACCAAACATACCTTATCCCTAACATAATCCTAACTACATAGTCCATGTTTAAACACCTGTGAAATGTCTACTTGCCAAATTACCTTTGAAAAATTGAATTTTATTGTAAAAATTACACTACTAAAATGACTCTACGAAAATGGTGATATCTAACATTCTTGACAATTTTGGTAGCAACAAATTGCTTTTTATGATGAAACCAAACTTAGCAAATGATATTCAGATCAATTTATACCAAATAAATTTATTTAAAACACATCGTGAACCAGATTTATGTAAAATTGTGTCTCGCACTTGTATCGAGCCAGAAATTACCCCTTTTTATGACCCAAATGTCATGTAAGCTGTCCGATACTTCTATTACCTCTTTCTAAACATCTCAATATATATATATATATATATATATATATATATATATATATATATGTGTGTGTGTGTGTGTGTGTGTGTGTGTGTCCCACTATTTAACCCTTTGACTGCAACGCCCGCAATATTTTGTAAGATTTGAATAATAACGCATGCACTTATTATCTTGTCCGCCCTAAAGATGCATTTCGCGCATGGAATGTTAATTGCCAAAGCGTGATTGCCTTGTTAGTTGATCTACAATTAAAATGCGATCTCAGAGATCGAAATTCCAGCTTCGGTTACAATTTTGTGGTACAATAACGTTTCTTTAGACAATATGTAGTGATATTTACTTACTGAATTTGTAAATAATGTTGTATGAAAAATCAGAGGAAATGTTACGTCTTACCGACGAAATAGTAGCCGTAGAGTCAGACGAAGAAACTCCAATAGATAGATGGCGATGAATGATTGTCGGAAGATGAAATGGAATAAAAACTAAAAAATACCGACTCCGAACCAGATTTTGACGATGATGATTGTACAGTCAGTCTTGTCAATGAGAGAAAGCGAAGAATTCCTTATTTTACATCTAAGAACGGTTCAAATAGCAAAAACGTGTGATCAAAAAATCAGATGTAAAGACTCGTTCAATGAACATTTTCACCAGGACCAAGAGGCGCAATGAGATTGAACAAGAGAGCACCTGAAACATGGACATATTTTATGACTAAGAACCTATTAGAAAAAAATGTTTTTACACAAACGAATATATTCGATCTAAAGCATATAATACTGCTCATATGAGAACTCGTACACCCGCTGATCTTATAGAACTAAAAGCATTTCTAGGCCTCCTGTGTCTCTGGTGTGAATAACAGTAGTCGTCAAAATATTGAAGATTTATTCAGAAGTAATGGAGTTGCGATGGAAATATTCAGGCTAACAGTGTGCCAAGAAGGGCTTCAGTTATTTTCAACTCATATTCGTTTTGATGAAAAAAGCGCAATAAATGAAAGACAAACTTTGGATAAATTTGTTGCATTTAGAGAAATTTTCGATGAATTTGTATCGAATTTAAGTAAGCATTATAACCCTTCTGATTATCTAACAATAGATAAAATATTAACTGCTTTTAGAGGTCGTTGCTCTTTAGGGTCTATATACCGAGCCAAATCGGTATGGCATCCAAATTATTTCCAAAATCAATGCACAGTTATTTTATGTGATCTAATTAGAACTTTATTTGGGGAAACGACCAGTTGGCCCTTCTGCACTATACAATTCCAACCTTGCGTTGGTTTGTCGTCTATGTGAACCTGTTCGAGAGACTAATAGGATCATAACTATGGACAATTTTTTCACGAGTACAATCCTCGTTACATACCTGATTACCATTTGACAAGATTCGGTATGACGTGCAAAAATTCACCATAAATTCAGACCTCATCACAATAACAAGAACAGATAAAAATTGCTTGCTTTTTACGAGACATCTACTTCGGTATTCTGTGTACCACGTAAAAATAAGTAAATGGTTCTACTTTCAGCTATGACGACAAATTGCATACCGAAACTAAAAAGTGCGACATGGTTGTACACTACTATCATATCAAGGGAGGACTTGATGTAGTGGATCAAATGTCTGATGGATACAATTCTGTACAAGCAACATGTCGGTGTCTATTTGTTATCTTCTAGGAACTATTGAATACAGCAGTTATCAACCTCTTCATAATTTCCAAGACCAAGAATAAAGCATCAATGTATCGGCGAAGATTTTAGGAACAATAGGGATAAGAGCTTCTGCAGGACCATATTTTAAGACGAGCTGCAAGTCAGAAGCTTCCATGTACTATAAGGTTGCGCCTTCAACAAATATTTTATTTTTAACATAAGATCTAAAAATGTAACTCTATAACAAAATCTGGTTTACGGGCGCTGTCTGAAATGTTCCGCTAAGCAAAATAGAAAAACGAGGTAGCTTTCTCTATTTACACACATCTCAACGTGCTTTGCGAAGATTGCTATCAAGGCGAAAATTCCGATGAATAGTTACACCAAGTTATAAGTGTTACTTAGAAATAAATTGTACTTTTCTGTTTTTATGAGAAGTTTACTTTCTTTTTGTTAAATTTAAGTGTTGATACGTTCATTTTATGCCATTTATACTCATTTTCCTAAACATTACACTTGTATGCTATGTGAAGAATATATATATATATATATATATATATATATATATATATATATATATATATATATATAATTATATTCCAAACTTCCACTTTTGAAAATGTTAACTCCCGGTGTCGTTGTCTACTTGCACCGTCGGACAGAAAGGTTATTTCCCGGAATCCTGCCGGCCCCACAGTATGCACCAAAAATCGTAACGGCCCTGATTGCCCAGTTCCACTGGACCAGGCTGTACACAATTATTTCTTATCCTAAAGTTCAGACAGTACAAATCAAGGAAAAAGTAGGTATTAACGTTCCCTCAAAAACATAATCGCCTGTTTTGTAATCTACGTCCCGGAAGTCCTGAATTCGAGCACTATCTGTATCGCAATTCGCTATAAAGGCCAGACTAAGGAAATATTCTTGTGTTAAGCATTTTTTAAGACCAGACTGCATGAAACGTTTAGTTTACCCAGCCCCCCTGTATAAAAAACAAATATTCCAGTAAGTTCATTGTTCCTGAAGGTTTAAACATCTTATACACCTGACCGAGATAAAAATTCACCCGGTAACATTGATTTCTTCCACCACAACCACCATTTTCTAGCTGTCACTAAGGCAGTCTCAAACGTCGCATACCCCGTGTAATTCGTTCCAGTATAAAAGCATTCAATACGAGAATACGCATGGACCTCGATTACCACCATCAACGTTTCCCCTTTGACAAAACCAGTAAATTCAGTAGCCACCTACTTCCATGATCACCTTCGTGGCCAAGCCTCTCGTCTACCCTAATTACGGACAGAAAATTACATGAAGGAAAAAGAACCCTCTCATTCTAATTTTAGTTCATTAGAACATCATTCTGTTAATTAAGAAAGTTATGTTAGAAATATAAAAATACGTTAAAATTTTATTGAACTAGTTAGAACTAGTAAAACTGTTAAAACGCAAACAGTCCTTCACACTTAAAAATATCGACTCTTTCATACACTGACCTATCCTGTTCCAGGAAGAGACCATTTGTTTTTGTGTTGATATTACCTTAGCGTAGAATAAGTGTAAATATTAAGAATTGTCGAGCTATAGGCCAATATATGCACAAAACCTTTTTCCATTTATTCGTCAGTGTGAAACCCCAGGTAGCGATTAATCAGCCCCATCTAAAAGAACTCACTCCCAAGATTCGGCTTCCATCTATAGTCGCGGCAAGGCATAATAAAATAAACTTAGTCCAATAGGGCCTTACATCATAATGATAACGACAGCCAGATGTTCTAATAGTTTGTGTTGCTTATCAAACTATATGCAACGTACTGAACTGGATATGCATACGCAAAATATACATCAATATCAACCATAATGTTTTGCACTTGTGTACAAAGCGCTGTTGATTTCAGGCGACTGAAAAGATTAAAATAAATGTATTTGGACTTACTTGTTCTCTTTGTGTTCGTCCAGGCTTTAAAGTATGAGTGGGTTTACATATCGTACGCGTTTGATCACAAGTGTTGTAAATTGCCTTTCTACGTGTCAGTGCTCTTATATGTACCATAATACAAGCTGATTATAGTTCGCCTTCAGTATAAAGAGAATGGCGCATTTAAAGCGCGTGTGTGGTAGTATACATTTATGATTTTTTTGTTTGTAATACGATATAAACCTATCATCAATTCCCCATCACCTATGTTGCGTCATACATCACCTGTGCTCTTTGCTTTGTCATCTACCTTCTACCCTCTGTCCCCAATTCTCTATCATGGTTCCATTATCATTCGCCATTTGTTATCTATGGAGTATACTTTTCATACACCTTCCATATTGCATTATCAATTCTCTATCATTAGTGCTATACACTATACCATCCATCACCCCTGTCCTCTGCTTTATCACATACTTTCTATCCTCTAGCATCAATTTCTATCATCTATATCATATCATCAAACATCTATGCTTTAGTGCTTTATCATCCATCTTTATCATCCATCATCCATGTTCCATCACCCATCATCTGTACTCTATGCTTTATCACATAACTAACATCTATCATCAATTATCTATTATAATATGCTCTATCACCTCCATCCATGATCTACGCTTTATTAATATATCTTCTATCCATCATTTATCGTATTCTCTATCATCCATCATCTATCATCTATGCAATATGCTTTATCATGTATCTTCTCTCCTCTATCATCAATTCTCAGACATCTATGTTCTATCATATATCATCAGTCATCTAAGCTCTACGCTTTATCAGATATTTTCCATCTTCTACCATCAATTCTCTATCATATATCTTCCATATCCCATCACCTATGCTCTACCATCCATCACCTATACTCTAATCTCTATCACGTATCTTTCAACCTCTATCATCAATTATTTATCGTCTATGTTCTATCGTCTATCATCCATCATTTATGCGATATGCTTTATCATATACCATCCATCTTCTAAACTCTATGCTTTATCACATATTTTCCATATTCTACCATCAATTCTCTATCATATATCCTCCATCGTCTTTCATTTGTGCTCTATGCTTTATCATATAACTTCTATTATCTTTCATCAATACTACATCATCAATTCTCTGTCATCTACGTTTTACAATCTTATCATCTATACTCTAATCTTTATCACGTATCTTCCAACCTCTCATCGTCCATGTTATATGCTTTATCATCTATCATCTATCCTCTATCCTCTATTACCAATTCTCTATCATCTATGTCCTGTCATCCCTCATCTATCTTCTATCCTCTATCATCAATTCTTTATCATCTCTGTTCTATCATTTGCTATTCACCATCCATGTTGTATGCTTTTCGTATATCTTCTATCCTCCATTATCATTTTCTGTCATCAATGCTATGTCATATATAATCCATCATCTCTGCCAAATCGTGTATCTTCTATCCTCTATCATCAATTTGATATATGTATCTTTTATCTTCTCCATCTTCAATTCTCTATGGTCTATACTCTAAGCTCCATCATGTATCTTCTAACCTCTGTCATCAATTCTTTATCATCTGTGTTCTATCAGCTATCCTTCATCATCTGTACTATATGCTTTATCATCAATCTTGTATCCTCCATCGTCAACTGTCTACCATCTATGTTCCGTGATCCATCATCTATGCGTTATGTTTTATCATATATTTTCTATCCTCTATCATTCATTCTCTATCATCTATGTTCTATCATTCGCCATTAATCATCCATGGTTTATGCTTTTCATATATTCATATATACTCCATTACCAATTTTTTATCATCAATGCTATATTATATATGATCCGTCATCTCCGCCCCATGTCCAATCATTTATCTTCTATCCCCTGTCATCAATTCTCTATCATCTATGTTCTATTATTCGCCCTAAATCACCTTTTCTCTAAGCTTTATCATTGTTATGTGAATTTAACAAGTCACGTTAGAAAAATTATCAAAATACATTAAAATATTATTGAATGAATTAGTTGTAAAACTATTAAAACACAAACAGTCATTCAAACACAAAACTATAGATTTTGTTATATACTAACCAAACCTATTCCAGACAGAGTTTACCTCTATGTTTTTATCTGTTTGAAAATTTTTCAACGTGCAGTAAATCGTTATCGTGCATTGCTTAAATATTGTCGGATTTTTCTTTATTTACTTTAATGCATTTTGAGTTAGGTTGTCCTTATGTGAATGCATTATCTGTACCGTTAATATCATTTCCCTCGGCTACCATAGGGAGAGCACAGTCAAGTGCCCGAGTGGGTTGGAAGCCGCCCGGAGTGGCGGTGACAAAACACGTCTGTTTTTTTTGTTTTAATAGAGTAATTGGAGCTTGTCTTTTTTTGTATAAAGCTTATATTTTGTTTTTGTGCTGATATTATCTTAGCGTAGAAGAAGTGTAAATACTTAGAATTGTCTAGTTATAGGCCACTGTATGTGCAAAACCTTTTCCCGTTTATTCATCAGTGTGAAGCTTCAAGTAGCAATTAATCAGCCACATCTAAAAGAACTTACTCCCAAGATTCAACTTCCAGTCGCGGTAAGGCATAATGATATAAATGTAGCCCATTAGGACCTTATATCTTAATAATAACGATAGCCAGATGTTTTAATAGTTTGCGTTGCTTATCAAACAATAGGTACCGTACTGAACTGGATATGCATACTCAAAATATAAATCAATATCAACCATAATATTTTGCAATTGCGTACTAAGCACTATTAATTTTAGGCGACTGAAAGGGTTGAAATAAATGTTCTACTTGTTGTACTACTAGGTTGAACCAGCGCTCTTGTGCTAGCCCAGACTTTAAAGTGTAAATGGGTCTACACATCGTAAGCCTTTGCTCACAAGTGTTATAAACTGTTTTTCTACGTGTCCGTGCTCTTATATGCACTATAATACAAGTTGGTTATAGTTTCCATTCGCGATGAAGAGATTGGCGTACTTAATTTGCGAGTGTGGTAGTTGGTTTCTAATACACCATAGATACATATGCAGATACCTACATAGCAGCCAACGCACAAATGTATACACAAAAGCAGACACAGGCACAGATATACTACCACAGACGTACTCACTCACGCATGCACACACGTAAATACGCACTCACGAACACTTGCACACCCATACACAAATTCACACCCACGCACACGCACTGACGCATATATACGCTCACACAAGCTCACATGCTCATAAACACACACTTTCACAAAACACACACACACACACACACGCACACGCGCACGCACAAGCGCACGCACACGCACACGCGCACGCACACGCACACGCGCACGCACACGCACACGTACACGCACACGCACACGCACACGCACACGCACACGCACACGCACAAGCACACGAACACGCACACGCACACGCACACGAACACGCACACGCACACGCACACGCACAAGCACACGCACACGCACACGCACACGCACACGCACACGCACACGCACACGCACACGCACACGCACACGCACACACACACACACACACACAACACACACACACACACACACACACACACACACACACACACACACACACACACACACACACACACACACACACACACACACACACACACACACACACACACACACACACACACACACACACACACACACACACACTCAAACACATTCACATGCACACACGCACATTCTCACACGTTGTCAATTTTCATTATATTTCAAAATATGTTGCATAATTACCATGAAATTTTTACTATTTTATTTCTTCTAATTTCCACTTTGTAGGTTGGAAGATTGTGTGATTGTGAAGATGTATATCAAATTTTGTCTGAAAATGTTAAAGTTAACATTGTTAAGGCTTTGATTAAAGAATATCACTTAAGGATTCAATGCAACTACTCATTTTAGTTGGTCTACAATGATAGTACTCTTATTATTGTGCCATTAGGGCCGGTTGCATAAAGGTGAGTTAAGTTAGGTTTGCCTTAATCCCTGGATTAATAAATACGATTGTCTATTATTTGACAGAATGACATAATTGACAGATGTTTACACCAATTATATTTCTTTATCTTGGGATAAAATGATCACGCTTTACTCACCTTTATGCAACCGGCCCTAAGTAACACCATCAAGACTAACACGTTTTTCTGTTTATTTCACAGATCGAACTGATCCCCTACAGCAAACCGTAGTGTTTGTAGAGCAGGCGATTATTGTAAATATGGTTGTCTCCTGTGGTCCAACACGTATTAATAAATGTGGTAGGTAACAGCATTCTTACAAATTTGGCAAATAAATTAATTTAAAAGGGATAACCAATATAAAAGGTTTCATAAAGTTCTTTGTCAATTATTTACTTATAGCATTTTAATAGCTATTTTTGTATCAAGTACCTAAAATGAGGTTTTTTTTGGGACGAATGTGTTGTTTCCAGTCGAGTCCGGAATAGCAAATGAGTCCTAAAAACCTATTTTAGGTACGAGTTACAAACAATATTTTTTTGTTTAAGCTCTCTAAAATTTTCCCAGTATACCTAATTTATCAATTATATTCGAATAAAAGTACTAGGTACTTGATACAAAAATTTCAATGTTTATATTGCCTGTAATTTTTTGACATTGTTAGTGTTAACAGAGATTTGTAATATGTATATTACATAACTGTACTATTAGTATTTTTTTTAAAGTACCTAGTTTTTTTTGACAAATTCGAAAGATAGAACTAATAAATAAAATAATTTTTAAAATGTTGTCCACTGAATTATCTAAAATAATGTGAAATGGTTGCCATGACGACTTTTTGGCCTAGGCCGAAAATGAGCTATTTTACGGACTGAAATGAGTCCGTAAAATAGCTATTTTTGGGAGCATATAAAAAATATACATTTTTTAGAATTTTATTGACAAAAATATAAGCAAAAGAATTTGAAATTTTATTGTAATGTATCTAACGATGTACATTAAAATATTTCAGATTTACTCAATACATTATATGTCATTTATTGTAATAAACCATTGGCTTTTAGGGATCAAAATATCAACAAACTGTTACTGATCCTGAATGTCTATTTATTAATGAAACACGTTCAAATTGGTATGCATCAAAACTCTAATTACATTGAAGGATTATTAAACATTTCCTAGTAAAGAGCTTAAGGTTCACCTTACTTTAAGCTGTAACAAAACAAGACAACGTTACTGTTGATGTTCGTTTGCTAATTATTCGGTAATCTTTAAGAAGTTAATAAATGTTATACTTATTAAAGAAAATCGTCGTTATTTTTAAATAACATAATTATATGCTAAGCCTTGTTAATAATCTATTGTAATTCTTAAAGCAAAGCCAAAATCTATCCAATAAAATGAAGTTATACGTTACATAATTATCTTTGCTTTTGTATTCTTTTGCTATTTGACCCGATGTCTAATATAAGAAAACAGTAAATTGCATTAACTTATACAACAATGAACTTTAAACACATTTTGTTTTTACTGTTTTATGCAGTTGCGATATAAAGGCATTGACAAATACTTGCTGTATGTGGTATATAACAGAGATCAGTTCTATATCAGCTTTATATAACAGACTTTAAAATACAAGTATTTTATGTACAAATTGATTTTAGGTTAATTTAAATTGAATTAAAGTTTGCCAAGCGTAAATTAAATTTTAGACTAACAACTTAGTGAGATCTGAATGCTAATATAATTTAACAGAAAAGTAGTTAGTTGAGGAACCCTCACGGACAATAATTAGACATACTGTTTTACGGATGAAACTAACTAACTGACAAAACAGCAAAATATGAAGTTATCAGAATGATGGGCATTTAACAGCAGCTTCTTTACATCCCCAGGTGAGCAGCGTTGAATTATTCATAATATTGTTAGTCCCACACTAGCACGTACTAGCTGAGTTCCTGAACATTCATAGACGCAAACACACCTACGCATATTCTGAAATAGTAAGTATACAAAACAAATTTTCAGACAATTACCACAACACAGTAATTGTATCGGTGAGAGAAGATTTTGTATGTACGTATATCACATAGGTAATTGATAAAAAATAGCAAAACTTAGTAATATATTTTCGCTTAACAACTATAATGCTTCAAGATAACTGCAGTATTCGTGTGAAAGGAATTTTATTCCTGTTATCAACATATATTTATGCAGGTTTCTCTTTTTCTTAGCTTATGAAATATAAAAACTCTCGTTTCCTTCATTTATAGCAGTGTGAGAGATGGAATACTGATAAAGAAAATAATAATTGAAATTAAATGTGTCAAAACTGTATAAATTTAGAAAAATAACTGCCATTAAAATACTTCATATATTAATTCATTACAAATGCATCATAATTATGCGAATATTTTTGTTTATCTTATCCACAGTATTATTCTGGAACCAGAAGCAATAAAGTCTGTCCTACAGTACAAAGCGTATTGCTTTATGAAACTAATACTAAAGGAGGGAAATTCCTCGGACACATGAAAACAACTAGGTTTCGAGCGTCATGAAAAAGTGTACGAAGAAAAAAACTGTCTAAAAGGCAAAAGAATTCAATGTTTCCCAATAGAACCTTCAAATATGTCGTTTACCTTGGTTGGTCCCTTTTCGTTGTCTCTTGCCTTTTGTTCTTTATCACTGCAGGTTCCAGGTAGAATTGTTCCACCCTCTTCCTAGAGATCGTAAGAAGTTGTCTGTGGTAATGAGCAAGTTGATATTCCCAACCTACTGCTTTAGCTCTGGCTTCTTTCAAGACGGTGAAGGGATCAAGCGTGTAGTCCGTTCTCTAATTCTTGTAATTCCTTAAAACTGTTTTTCTCTGCTTCTTCTTGTTCCTTTTGTTATTATATCGTTCTCGACGGGTAGCTACGAAATAGGAAAATGATTTCTTTCCTTATTTATTCAGCTATGCCGCCTCTTTTGATCCGTCGGAGAGGCCGAAGAACCTACAATAAAAATTACAAGTTTTTTTCAAAGATAACAGGTCCAATAACCAAAGGTTCAGTGGAGCATAAATCCAGCCCAAATTTTTCCATGTTGGGAACTTCTAAGCCTTTAAACAACAACGAGATGGAATTTTTCCGGGTCTCTTTGGTCAAAGATTGCCAAATGGTAATTTTAATAGTGTTTCGCCGTTTTCAATCAGCTAACTAATGTATTGTCTAGCTGGTGAAACTAAAGGTTTAAAACGTCAAATAGTGGCTTAAAATAGGTATTGCGAAACAGGAAGGGAGGGGATACAGAGTTCCAAAATTAAAATTTTTGCAAAGGAGTTGTTTATTACAGAGACCTACTAAATGCCACTGCATTAGAAATATTCAAGATACAAAGATTTGGTTAATACATTAAAGAAGGTTTTAAAGTTTCTATTCTTTGAGGTAACTAAAATTATTAAAGCTGTAATGTGTAACCTAAAAGTCTGACATTACATTCCAGAACCAATAAGGTGCTTCAAGTGATTAGAGTAAGTAATCATACGTGTAGTGCACCTGAGAAGCATTGTGCAAATGGGATAAATTTTAATAATGATAATTGCAGTGAAATTTAATTTACAAAATTTTAAAGGTAAACATTTGTCGCGATTCAAAGAATGTCTAGTCTACAAAATAAAAAAAATCAGGAGTATCTCCATAAAGGTACTAGCGGATTTATATAATTATATATAAGTTCTTTCATTTCATGTACTTCAACCCCGTAATTCTATGCTGTAACAAAGATTTTTCATTTTTTTCTTAAGACATATTTTATTGCGAATTTAAGATGCACCTTCAAATATTAACGTAATTACTGCCCAATACCTATTATTTAGAACAAAAAGCCAAAATACATTAACAAGTAGTTTCAAATGTTTAACGCTTGTACAAAATTTTGAATAAATACGTACTAAAATAAAATTTAAAAACAATTTGAATAAAAAAAAGTAACTTTCTTGTCGAGTGTTAGAACTCTCCTTCCTTGCATTACCAGTCCGATCACTTGACCATCAATATCATCATATATATTTAACGTGTATGTTAGCATATTATTAAATAGCTACAGATTTATAACTTTTAACATTTTTGTTTATTTTTAATTCGAAAATCAAGTTGAAACTACGTACATGCTCGTTTCTCACTATTTTTGTTGATACAGTAGCATAGCAGTAGAGAATCTTGGGATAAAGTCTAAATTTATATAAGAATAGTTTTTTTTATTAAAATACCATTTCTAGTGCCACAATCAGCTTCAAATTCCGTACTCTTATAGTATTTCAGCTCCTTTCATACGTGCACTAACTTTCAACTTGGTTTTTTTACGCGCACACGCACACACGTACACGCACACGCATATACGCACGCATGTACACACCCACACACGTACACATGCACACAAGCACACAAGGACACACACAAACACACACGAACATACGCACACACGCACACACGCTCACACGTACACACACACACACACACACGCACATAAGCACACGCACACACGCACACACGCATACACGCACACACGCACACACGCACACACCCACACACGCACACACGCACACACGCACACGCTCACACGCACACACACACACACGCACACACGCACACACGCAGACACGCACACACGCACACACGCAGACACGCACACACGCATACAGGTACACACGTACACATGCACACATGCACACACGTACACATGCACACACGCACACAAAGACACACGCACACATGAACACACAAACACGCACACACGCACACACGTACACACGCACATACGCACACACGCACACACAACACACGCACACACGCACACACGCACACACGCACACACGCACACACGCACACGCACACACGCACACACGCACACACGCACACACGCACACACGCATACACGTACACACGCACACACACGTACACATGTACACACGCACACAAGGACACTCGCATACACAAACACACAAACACACGCACACGCACACGCACATACGCACACATGTACACACCCACACACGTACACATGCACACACGCACACAAGGACACACAAACACACCAACATACGCGCACACGCACACACGCTACACACGACACACACACACACACCACACACGTACACACACGCACACACGACACACGCACACACACACACACACACGACACACGCACACACGCACACACGCACACACACACACACAACACGCACACACGCACACACGCACACACGAACACACGCATACACACACGCACACATACGCACACACAGACACACAAACACACATACGAACACACAACAACGCACACACACACGACATACGCACACTGCACACACGCACACACGTCACATCACAGCACGCACACAGACACACAACACACACATACGTACACGTACACAGCACACGTACACACACACGTACACATCACGCACACGTACACACACGACACACGCACATGACACACGCACACATACACGCACACAGCACAGCAACACGCACACACGCGACAAGCACAACACGACACACGACACACGCACACACGCACACACGCACACGCACACACGCACACACGCACACGACACACACATACGCACACACGCACACACGCACACACGCACACACTACACACGCACACATACGTACACATGTACACACACACACACACGTACACACGCACACACAAGCACACAGAACAACACGACACACGCACACACGCACACACGCACACACGTCACACAACGACACACGCACATAACACGACACACACGCACACACACACACGACACACACACACACACACCAACACACGCACACAGCACACACACACACACACGACACACGCACAACGCAACACATCACACAACGACACACACGCACACACGACACACGCATACACGTACACACGTACACATGCACACACGCACAAGGTACACATCACACACGCAACAACCCAAGACACACGCACACAGACACACACACCACACACGACCACACACACGCACAACGCACACACGCACACACACACACGCACACACGGCACACGCACACGAACACACCAACACGTACACACGCACACACGCAACACGCAACATACACGCACACACGAACACACGCACACGACACCGTAACAAACACCAACACACGCACACACGCACACACGACACACGCACACACGCACACACGAACACACGCACACAGCACCAACACACCACACACGCACACACGCACACACGACACACGCACACACACACACGAACACACGCACACACGCACACGCAACACCCACCAACACTACACAGCACACACGCACACAAGGACACACACACACACAACACACGCACACACGCCACACGTACACACACACTCACACACGCACACACACACGCAACACGCACATAAGCACACACGCACACAGCACACACAGCACACGCACACACGCATACACACACACGGCACAAGACAACGCACACACGTACACACGCGCACAGCACACACGCACACAGCACACACAGCACACGCACACACGCACACGCACACACGCACACGCACGCACACGCACACGCACACGCACACACGCACACGCACACACGCACACGCAGACACGACACGCACACACGAACAACGCACAAGCACAACGCACACGCACACACGCATACACGTACACACGCACACACACGTACACATGCACACACGCACACAAGGACACTCGCATACACAAACACACAAACACACGCACACAAGCACACACGCACACACACACACACACACGCACACACGCACACACGCACACACGAACACACGCATACACGTACACACACACACACATGCACACAAGGACACCCGCACATACGAACACACGCACACACGCACACACACACACACACACGCACAACGCAACACGCACACAGCACACACCACACGCATCAGGTACACGTACACATGCAACATGACACACGTACACATGCACACACACACAAAGACACACGCACATGAACACAACGAACGCACGTAACACGCACAAAACACGACAACGTACAACGCACACGCACACGCACACAGCACACCCACACCCACACGCAAACACGCACACGCACAAACGCACCCGCACACCGCAACGTACACCGCACACACCCGTACACATGTACACACGCACAAGGACACCGAACACAAACACACAAACAACGCACACCCACACGACACAACACACACGGCACACAAGGACACCCCATACGAACCCCACACGCACACACACACACGCACACACGCACACACGACACAAACAACGCATACCGTACAACGCACACACGCATACCGTACATGCTACACGACACAAAGAACACGCACACACGCACACACGTACACATACGCAAACACGCAAACGCACATGCACACGCACACCCGCACAACGCACACGCACACCGCAAGAACACACGAACACACGAACACGAACAACACCGAAACACAACACACGAACAAACAACCCAACACGCACACACGTACGCACCGCCACCCAAGACACACGCCCAACCACAAGACACACGCAACGACAACGCACACGCACACAAACCAACACCAACCCAACACACGCACACGAACGAAACACGAAACACCCCAACCCCCAAAACGCCCAACAACCACACCAACCCACCAACCCAAACCCGCCCACACACACACGACACACCCAAAAAACAACACGCCAAACACGACACACGAACACACGACAACGAACACACGAAACCACACAAACCGAACACACCCAAACCACAAACACACCACCCACCACAAACAAACACCACAACGCACAAAACACGAACACACGACACCACACCCCAAAAAAAACACGCACAACCCCACGCACCCAAACACCCCAAACCCACACCCACACGACCAACCCACCAAACAACACCAACACGCAAACCACACAGACACCCACCACGCACACGCACCGCAACCCAGCCAACCAACGCACACGCACACCGCACAACCCCCACACGCACACACGACAACGACAACGACCAACGACACACGACACCAAACCCAACACACGCCCAACGCAACACGACACACGACACACCAACAAACCAACGACACCACAAAAACCCCCCAACGCACACACGCACACACGAACACGACACACGCACAAACACGACACACAACACACGAACACACGCACACGAACACACGCAACCAAAAGACACAGCACCAAAACACAACACGACACACGACACACGACACCGCACACGCAACCCCCAAAAAGCCAAACACGAACACACCAAAAAAAGCACACCAAACAACCCACAACCAACCACACGCCAAACAAACCACACCACCCAACAGACACCGCACACGCACACAAACACCACACAAACCAACCGAAACACGAACACACGAAAAAACGACACACGCCCAAACCCCAACACAACACGCACACCGCACACAACCGCACAAAGAAACGCACCACCACAACAACGAACACCCACACGCACACGACACACGAACCCCAACGCACACAGACACACGCCCCAAAAAAACGCACCCACACCACCAAAACACGAACAACCAAACACAACCAAACCACAAACACCAACCACCCAACCACAACCCCAACGCACCACCACCAAAACCCCAACACGCACCAACACGAACAACCACCACCAACCCCGCCCCAAACACAAGACACCAAAAACCCCACACACGCACACACCCACCACCAACCAACCACACACCACCGCACACACCCGACACCAACACACGCACACAAACGCACACACCACCAACCCACAACCGCACACCCCAAAAAGCACACCCAAACACACGCCACACAACCACACGACACACGACACCGAACACCAAACCCCACGCACAACGACCCAACCACAACCACGCACACGACACACCAAAACCAGACCACCCCAAAAAACACGAACACGAACAACGAACACGCAAAACCCCACCACCACAACCCAACACGACACACGACAACGCACACAACCCACAGAACACCACGAACACAACGACACACGCACACGAACACCCAAACCACCACGACACCCAACCCAACACCACCACACCACCACCCCACACGAACAGAACCCCAAAAAAACCACCAACAAAAACCACACCCACAACCGAACCCCCAAACCCAAACGCCACCAACCACACACGCACAAACACCACACACGCAAACGCACACACCACACAACAACGCACACAAACACACGCACACCAACGCACACGCACACACGCACACCGCACACAGCACAACGCACACACGACACACGACACACGCAACACGAACACACACACACACACACGCAAACGCACACAGACACGCACAACCGAACACACCACGCACACACGCACACACGACAACGCACACGCAACGCACCACAACGAACATACACCACGAACACCGACACGAACACACGACACACGACACACGACACACACACACCACGCACACCACGCAACACGCCAACCACCACACCACACGCACACAAGACACACGCACACAAACCACGCACACCACACACACGCACACACGCACACACCGCACACACGCACACCACACACGACACACGAACACACACGAACACACGCACACACGACACACGAACACACGAACACACGACACACGCACCACACACGACACACGCACACACACGCACAAACACGCACACACGCACACACGCAACACGCACACACACGACACACGACACACACGAACACGCACACACGCACACACGCACACGCACACACGCACACACACGCACAACGCACACACGACACGCACACGACACACCACACACACGAACACACAACACACACCACACGCACAACCACACCACGCACACCGCACACGACACAACGCACACACCAACACGCACACCAAACACCACACGCACAACGCACACACGCAACACGCACACACGCACACACACAACGCACACACGCACAACGAACACGCACACACGCACACACACACACACACACACGCACACAACGCACACACGCACAACCACGACACACACACGACACACGCACACGCCATACACACACACGCACACACACACACACACACGAACGCACCAACGACACGACGACACACGCACAACGCACACACGACACACGCACACACCATACACGCACACACAACACACGCACACACGACACGCAACACACGCACACGCACAACACACGCACACACCACACCACACACGAACACACGCACACACGAACACACAACACACACACACGACACCACACACGTACCACACACGCCAGCACAGACACACGCACACACAAGACACACGCACACACCGACGCACACACGCACACACACGCACACACGCACACACGCAACACAACGACACACGCACACACGCACAACACGACAACATACACACGACACACGCACACGCAACACGACACACACACACGCATACACACGACACCACACACACGACACACACACGACAACACACGACAAACACACACACAAATACTACACACACACACGACAACGCACCACGCACACGCACATACACACACGCACACACGCACATCACACGCACACAGCACACACGCACACACGCACACGCATACCACCACAAGCACCGAACGACAAAGCACCACGCACACACGAACACACCACACACGCACAACGCACACACGAACACACACCAACAGAACACACGCACACGCACACGACACACACGCACACACGCTACACACGCACGATACCACACACGCACACACACGCACACGCACACACGCACACACGACACAACACAGACACACACATACGACACACGACACACGACACACTACACGACAATACCAAACACGAAACAGTACACGCACGACGACGCACACAGACACGCACACACACGCACACGACACGCACACACCACACACGCACAACGCACACACCACGCACACACCACACGCCACACGCACACGCACGCAACACGCACACACACACAACAACACACGAACACAGCGACACACAACACGAACAGAACACGCACAACACGCACGACACCCACACGACACACCGACACACACAACGACGCACACACACACACAGCACACACGACACACGCACACGAACACGACACACACCACCACGCACACTGAACACACACGACACACTATATACGCACACATACCACAGACACATACCACATGAACACACAACACACAACCACGAACCGCACATACGAAACACGCACACAACGCCACACACGCACCGCACACGCACACACGAACACACACGCAATCGCAACAGACACGCACACACACAACGACACACGCACCACACACACGACACACGCACACACGAACACACGAACACGCACAACGCCACACGCACACAACCACACACGCACACTAACGCACACAGCACACACGCACACACGACAACACACACACACACGACACAACAGCAACGCACACACGCACACGACGCACACACGACACACGCACACACGCACACACGCACACATACGCACACACACACACACGACACACGATACACGACACGAACGATCGAATCGACACACGAACCACGACACACATACGCACGTACACACGCAGACACCACACACGCACACACGACAACGACACACGCACCACACAGCACGCAACAGAACGCACACACGCACACACGCACACACGCAACACACACACCACACACGCACACTACCAACGCACACACGCACACACGCACACACGCACACGCACACACAACCGCAAACACACAAACAACGCACACACGACACATACGCACACGCACACGCACACCACACAACGCACACACGCACACACGACACGCACACACGACACACGACAAGCAACGCATACACACGAACACACGAACGACACACCATAACACGCATACGACCACACATACACGCACACACCATACAACGTCACACGCACACACGACATCATGTACACAACTACATCGCAACACACGCACACAAGCACACAACGCACACACGCACAACGAACACACACCCTACACGCACAACGCACACACGCACACACCAACACACACGCACACGCACACGCACACACCGACACAACGACAAGCAACACAACACACGACACACACACACACGAATACGACACACGACGCACACAACACACACACACACATACAACACACGCACACACACACGAACACACACATAACGACACACGCACACGCAACAACGACTACGCTACCACACACAACACGACACGACACACACATACGCACACACACGACAACGAACACGCACACAGCACACAGCACACACAACACACGCACACAACCACACACGCACACAACGACATCACACGCACACACCAACTACGCACACACGACACACGACACGCAACACACGCACACGACACACGCACAACGCACACGCACACACGCACACACGCACAGCACACACGACACGCAACGCACGACACACCAACACCCACGACTCACACGACCACGACCAACAAACGCACCAAACGACCACGCAACACGAACGCACACGACACACACACACGCATACACGCACGACACACGCACACAACAACGCACACACACGACACACACACGCACACACGACACGCACAACGCACACACGCACACCACGACACACACACGCACACACGACGACACACGCACACACACGCACACGCACACACGCACCATACACATACGCACACACGCACACGCAACAACACGACAACAACACACGAACACACGCACATAACCACACACACGTACACTCACACCACACGAACACACACACAGTACACACCACACACACAACACAAACCACAACGAACCACACCACATACGCACACACAACGACACCACATCGACATAACGCACACACGCACAACGCACACGCACCACAACGCACACCGAACACAGCAACACGACAACGAAACACGCAACCTACGTCCAGCAATACACACCACAACTACACTTACCATCAACGCACAGCGACCAAACACCATAACACGCACACAGCCAACTACAAGACACAGTACATAGCACACGAAATCGCACACCACACGACACAACCGCACACGCAATACCACACGCACGCACACACACGAACACGACACACGAACAACACCAACGTTACACAACACGATACCAACACTACACACCACTATTCACGCACACGACACACTGCACACGACAAACACACGCAACACGCCAACAACACCACACTACACACACGACACACGACACACACACGCAACCACACACACACGCACACGCATACCGACACGACACACGTATACACGAACACAGACAGAACACGACAACAACGCACAACACAACGCACACACTAATCACACTACCATCTGACACACGCAACGCAACCACACATCTACCAACGCAACAAGCAACGAACACAACCACGCTAACATACACGACACGACACACGCTAACGAAAATACGTACACAACACGAACACACAGACACACGACACACGACATACGCCACACACCAGACACGACAACGCACTATACCACTACACCAAACGCCACACAAAACACAGCAGCACACGCATCTAACCACACGTCACACCCAACGCACAACAAACACGCACACAACACAATACAACACACGAACTACCGCACACCAACACTAACATGAACACAACCACACAGTACACCCAAAGCACCACATACAGACAACACACGCATACGACACGCACACACACGCAACAAGCACACCACACGACACAACGTACACACACCAGCACACGACACACGCACTACACCAACCACAAACCACACGACAGCTAGTACATACGACCACGCACATAGCAACGAAAAACCACCTTACCACACGCACTACACCATACATACACGCAACATCGTAACACACGCACACGATACACCAGCACAACGCACACATCGTACACGACACAGCATATGCAACTACACGCACACACGATACACACACACACACAATACACACGCAATGCACCAACACAGCACACAAACCACGCACACGAACACGAACACCACAAACCATACGTCAACCACACACGCACACAACACACGACAACGCATACGAACACACGCACCATACAACTACGTACACACGTACACACACACACACGACACACCCCACGAACGCACACAACACAGACAACGCACACAACACACGACACGCACATCACGACACACACGCACACACGTCTCAACACACACGACACTACACACGCAACAACCGTACATACACACGCACAACACGTCCAAAACGCAACGCAACGAACACGCAACGAATACACGCAACACAAGCTACAAACACACGACACACGACAGACACACGCGACAACACGACACAACATACGACACGCACACGCACACACACACACCACACACAAAACACGCGCGCACACATAAACGACATCACACAGCACAACACAGACACGCACAGACACAACGAGCACACGCCACGACGCACACACCACAAAACGCACATACACACGACACGCACACACGACACACCAACACACACAACACACGCACACAGCACACACATACACGCACACACGCAACACGCACACCACAACACGCATACGCACCACATACGCGCACACACGAAGTACACACGCAACAACACACAACGCACACGCACACACAGCACAACGCACACGCACACGCACACACGCACAACGCAACGCACACGCACACGCACACACGAACACACGAACCACACACGAAACGACACATCGACACACGCACACGACACACCACCGACCATACACACGCCGACACAACAACGACACTACGCACACACGACACACGCACACGACACACGCACACACGACACACGACACACACACACACCATCACGCACACTACGACACACCGCACACACGCACCACGCACACCACGACACCATCGCACACACGCACACACGCACAACCACACACGAACAGCACAACGAACACGAACACACGACACACGACACAGCGAACACACAGAACAACGACACATCATACGACACGACGCACGCACACGCACACACGCACACAACACACGACACACGCACACACACGCACAAGACACCACACACCACACAACGCACACGCACACGAACGCACAACCACACGACACACGCACACACGACACACGCACACACACACACGCACACACGCACACGACACAACGACACACACGCACACACGCAACACGCACACCCATCACACGACACACGACACACGCACACGCACACACGCAACTACGCACACGCACGCACACCACAGAACACGCAACACACGACACAGCACACACGCACACCAACACGACGACAGCAAACACACGCACACACGCACACGCACACACGCACACACACAAACGACAGACACTCACACGACACACACGACGCACACGACCACGCACACCAAACACGAACGCAGACACGAACAACCGAACACACCACAACAGCACAACCACACAGCACACGACACACGCACATACGACACACGCACACACGCACACACGCAAACACACGCAACAACACGACACACGAACAACGAACCAGAACACGAACACACGACACACACGCACATACCGCACACACACGCACACACGCACACACGCACAACAACACACGCACACACGACACAGCAACACACGCACACAACGACACACCACGCACACACGACACACACACACACGCACACACACACACGCACACACGCACACACGCACACACGCACACACGCACACACACACGCACACGACACACACGAACACACGCACACCACACGCACACCACACACGCAACACGCACACACGCACACACGCGACAACGCACACAGCACACACGCACACACGCACACACAGCACACACGACACACGACAACACACACACAACACGCACACGACAAGCACAAACAACGAACACACGCACACACGCACACACACGCACACGCACACACGCACACGCACACACACGCACAGCACACACGCAAGACCACGACACGAACACACACACACGCACACGTCACACACACGCACACACGCACACATGCACAACGCATACACACAACGCACACACGCACACACACGCACACACGCACACGACAACACGCACACGACAACGCACAACGCATACACACAGCACACACACGACACACTACGCACACACGCACACAACGCAAGCACAACACAACGAAACACACGAAACACACGAACACACACGACACCACACGCACACCACACACGCACACGCACACGACACGCACGCAACAGCACACAACACGCACACAGACACACAACAACACAACGCACAACGCACACACGCACACAGCACACGACACACGCACACGCACACACACGCACACACCACACACGACACACACGCAACACCAACACGCACAACGCACACGACCACGCATACACGCACACACGACCACAACACGACACACGTACACACGACGCACACACACACACACGACCAACACGCACACGCCACACAACGCACACACGCACACACACACGTACACACGCACACACGCACAACCACGCAACACGCAACACGCACAACGCACACACGCACACACGCATACACGACACGACACGCACGACACACGCACACACGACACACGCGCACACACACGCACACACGACACACGCAACACGAGACACGCAACCACACACAACACACGCACACACACACACGCACACACACACGCACACACGCAACGCACACACGCAATACGCGAACACCGCAACACACGCACACATACCAACACACACGCCAACGACAACACGACACACAGCACAACAACACGCACACACGACACACGCACACACGCACACACTGCACACACTACACACACACGCACACAGCACCACGACACACGCACACATCGCACACAGACAACCACAAGACCACACACACCACACACGCACACGCACACACGCACAACAGCACAACGCACAACGCACACGTAGCACACGCACACACGCACACGCACACACGCCACACGCAACACACAACAGCACACAAAGCACACACGCACACAGCAAACGACAACACAACAACAGAACACACCGACACACAACGACACACGAAACACACGACACACGCAACTACCAACACACGCACACACACGACACACGCACACACGCACAACGACGACACACACGCACAACGCACACACCAACGCACACACACAGCACACACGAACACACGAACACACGACACACGCAACACGCACACCACACGACGCATACACGCACACACGACACACGCACACACACGCATACACGACACACGCACATACGAACAACGCACACACGCAACACACACGCACACACGCACACACGACACACGCACACACGACACACACGCACACACGCACACATATCGCAACACGCACACGACGCACGACACAGACACGCACGCACACGCACACACACTACGCACACACGCATCACACGAACACGACGACACACGACACACGCACACACGAACACACGATACGAACACACGCACACACGAACACACGCACACGACACACGCACAACGCACACAGACCACGCACACACGCACACACGCACACACGCACACAGCAGCACAAGCACACGCACACAGACGCACACGCACACACGCACACACAGCACACGCACACACGCACACACGCACATACGCACACACGCACACACGCACACACGCACACACGCACATACGCACACACGCACACACGACACGACACGAACACACGAACACACGAACACACGAACACACGCACATACGCACACGACGCAGCACACACATCACGTCACACACACGCACACAGTACACACGCACAGCACGCACACGAACGATACGAACACGCAACACGCACACACGCACACACGACACACGCACACGACACACGCAACACACGCACACACGCACACACCACACGCACACACATACGCAACACACAACGCACACAGACACGCACACACGCAACACCCACGACACACACGACACACGCATACGACACGACACACGCACACGACAGACACCGCACCAACAACGCACACACGCAACACGACACACACAACGCTACACACGCACACACGCACACGCACACACCAACACACGAACACAAACGCACACAGCACACACGCACATACGCACACACGCACACACGCACACGAACACACGAACACACGAACACACGACACACACACAACGCACACGCACACACACACGACACACGAACATACGAACACACGCACACACGCAAACGCACACACTACGCACATCACGACACACGCACTACACAGAACACGCACAGAACAACGACACACTACCACATACGCACACGCACACGCAACACGCACACACGCACACACGACACACGCACACGACAGCAACACACGCACACAGACGACACACACGCACACACGACACGTACACGCACACACGCAACGCACACACGCACACAGCACACGCACACCAACACACGACACGAACACACGCACACACGAACACACGCACATACGCACACACGTACGCACGCACACACGCATACACGTACAGCACACGCACAGACACACGACAGAAACGCGACACACGAACACACACGACACACACACGCACACACGAGCACACGCACAACGATACACGCACACACGACACACGCACACGCATACACGAACGACACACGCACACACGAACACGCACGCACACGCACACACGCACGCACAACGTACACACGCACACACGCACACACGCAACACACGACACACGCAACACACACACACACGACTATACGCACACACGTAGCACGCACACGCCACACACGCACACACGACACACACAGTACATACGCACACGACACACACAGCACACACGAACACACGCATCACACGACACGCACGACACGCACACACGATCACACGCACACACGCACACGACGCACACACGCACACACGAACACACGACAACACACGCACACGACGCACACACGCACACACGCACACACGCACACACGCACACACGCACAGACACGACACACGCACACACGCACACACGCGCACACGCACACACAGCACACACGCACACACGCACACGCAACACGACACAGCAACACACGAACACAAACGCACACGCACACGCACACGCACACACGCACACGACACACGCACACACACGCACATGCACACGCACACACGCATACACAAAACACACACGCAACAGAACACGCACGCCACACACACGACACACGCACGAACACACGACACACACGACACGTACACACACGCACACACAGCACACACGCACACACACACGCACTACACGACACACACACGCACACACACGCAACACACACGACACACGCAACGCACACACGCATACACACACACGCACACACGTACACACACGCATACACGCACACACACAGCACGCACACACGACACGCACATACACGCACACACGACACCACACGCACACACGACACACGCACACGACACACACGCACACACGCAACACACGCACAACGCACACGCACACACGCATCACACGTACACACGCACACGACACGCACACGACACACACGCACACAACATACGAACACACGCACACACGCACACGACACACACACACACACGAACACACATACGCACACACACGCACACACGACACACACGACACGACACGCAACCACACGACACACGCACACGTAACGACACGACACACGCATACATCGCACACACGCACCACACACAGCAACGCACATACGACACGCACACACGCACACACACGACACACGCACAACGCACAACGCAAGACACACCAACAACGCACACACGCACACACGCACACGCACACACGCAACACACGACACGCACACGACACACGACACGCACACACGCAACACACGAACACACACACGAACACACACAGAACACACGACACGAACGACAACACACGACACACGAACACACGTACACACACGCACTACGCACACACGCACACACGACAGCACACACGCACACACACGCACACACGAACATACGCACACACGCAACACGCACACACACACACGACACACGCACACGACACGCACACACACGCACACACGCACACGCACACGCACACGCCACACGCACACACGCACACACGTACACACGCACACGACAGCAACACGTACACACACACACACACGACACACACGCACACGACGCACACAGACACGACACACGAACACACGCACACACGCACACACACACGCACACACGCACACACGCACATACCAGTACACACACGCACACACGCACACACGCACACACACACGCACACACGACCACACGCACACACACACAGCAACACGCACAACACAGCACACACGCACACACACGCACACGCAACACGCACACGCACACACGCAACACACGCACACACGCACACACGACACAGCTAACGCATACGCACACAACATACGCACACACGACATACGACACACGACACACGAACACACGCACACAGCACACACGCACACACACGTACACACACAACACACGAACAACGACACACAACACACACAGCACACCACGCACACGCACACACGCACACACGCACACACACACAGCACACGAACACACGTACACAGCACACGCACACGCACACACGCATACACGTACACACGCACACACGCACACACGCACACACGCACACGCACACGCACACACGCACACAGCACACGCACACACACACGACACACAGCACACGAACACACGACACACGATAGCACACGACACACGTACACACGCACACGCACACACGCACACGCACGCACACGACACACACGCACACACACACACGCACACACACGCACACGCACACACGATATACACACACGCAACACACGTAACACACGCACACACGCACACACGACACACACGCACACACGCACATACGCACACAGCACAACGCACACACGCAACCACGCACACAGACACACGCACACACGAACACACGAACACACGACACACACGCACACGAACACACGCATACGCACACACGCACGACACACGCACACACACACGACACACGCACACACGACATACACGCACACACGACACACACACGCACACACGTACACACACGCACACGCACACGCAGACACACGCACACACGCACACACGAACACACGAACACACGACACACGCACACACGCACACACGCACACGCACACACGCACAACGCACACACACACACGACACGAACACACGAACACACGAACACACGAAACACACGAACACACATACACACACACGCACACACGCACACAACACACGCACAACGCACGCACACGACACACGACACACGCACGACACGACACACGCACACACGCACATACGACACGCACACACGAACACACGAACACACGAACACACGAACACACGAACACACGCAATACGACACACGACATACGCACACACGCACAGCACACACGCACAACACGCACACAACGCACACATGTACACACGCACACAGCACACGCACACACGACACATACGCACACACGCACACACGCACACGCACACACAACACACGCAACACACGCACACACGCACAACGCACACACGCACACACGCACACACGCACACGTACGCACACACGCACACACGCACACACGCACACACGCACACACGCACAACGCACATACGCACACGCACACACGTCACACACGCACGACACGAACACGAACGTACACGCACACACGCACACACGCACACACGCACACACGCACACACGAACACACGCACACACGCACGACACGCACACACGCACACACGCACACCACGCACACACGCACATCACGCACACACGCACACACGCACACGAACACACGCACACAACGCACACACAACGCACACACACACGCACACGCACACAGCACACACGCACACGCACACACGCACACAGCAACACGTACACACGCACACACGCACACACGACACACACAGCACACGCACACACGCACACACGCACACACATACACACGACACGCACACGAACACACGCATACGTACATACGACACACGACACACACGCACACGCACAACGCACACACGCACGCACGCACACAAACACACACGCACACACGAACACACGAACACACGAACACACGAACACACGAACACACGCACACACACATACAACGATACACACGCATACACGCACACAACACAACACACAGCACACACACACACACAACAGAACGCACACGCACACACGTACACACGCACACACGCACACAGCAACACGCACACACGCACATACGCACACACGCACACACGCACACACGCACACACGACACACGCACACAGCACACGAACACAGCACAACGCACACGACACACGCACACACGCACACACGCACACACGCACACACGCACACACGCACACACGCACACACGCACACACGCACACACGCACACACGCACACACGCACACACGACACACGAACACATGAACACACGCACACACGCACACACGCACACACGCACACACGCACACACGCACACACGACACACACACAGACACACGCACACAACGACCACACACGTACACACGCAACGACACACGACACACACGCACACACGCATACGCACAACGTACACACGACACACGATCACGACACGAACACGCACACACGACACACACGCACAACGCACACACGCACACACGCACACAAGCACACGAACACACGAACACAGAACACGACAACGACGAACACACGCATATACACGCACACACGCACAACGCATACACACACAGCACACACGAACATACACGAACACACGACACCAAACACACGACACGACACACGCACACACGCACACACGACACACGCACACATACGCACACACGACACACGCAACGCACACACGCACACACGACACACGACACGAACACGACACACACGACACGCACACGCACATACGCACACGACACACGCACACACGTACACACGAACACACGAACACACGACACACACGAACACGAACACACGAACACACGAACACACGAACACACGCATATACGCACACGTACGCACGCACCGACACGTACACACGCACACACATGTACACACGCACACATGAACATACGCACACACACGAACACGACACACGCACACACGCACACGCACACAACGCACACACGCACAACGCACACGCACGCACACACGCACACACGCACACACGCACACACGCACACACGCACACACGCACACACGCACACACGAACACACGAACACACGAACACACGAACACACGAACACACGAACACACGAACACACGAACACACGAATACGCACACGAGACACACGAACACACGACATACGCACACACGTACACACGCACACACGACAACGACACACGCACACACGCACACACGACACACGCACACACGACACACGAACACACGAAACACGACACACACGAACACACGACACACACACGAACACACGCATAACGACACACGACTACGCACAGCATCACACACACGTACACGCACACGCACACACGCACACCACACGCATACGCACACGCACACACGATACGACGACACACGCACACGAACACACGCACACACGCACACACGCACACACGCACACACGCACACGCACACACGCACACACGCACACACGCACACGACACACGCACACACGCAACACACGCACACACGCACAACGCACACGCACACGACACACACGCACACGACACGCACACACGCACACACGAACACACGAACACACGACGACACACGACACCACACGAACACACGCACATACGCACAACGACACACGCACACACGACACACTACGCACACACGACACGACACACGCATCACACAAGCACAACACGAACACACGCACATACACGCACACACGCACACGACACGCACCACGACACACGCAACACACACGAACACACGAACACACGCACACACACATACACGCACACACGCACACACACGCACACACGCATACACGCACACAAGGACACATGCACACAAGAACACACGTACTCACGCACACACGCACACACGCACACACGCACACACGCATACACGCACACACGCACACAAGGACACACGAACACACGAACACACGAACACACGAACACACGCACACACGAACACACGCACATACGCACAGACGCACACACGCATACACAAACACACGAACACACGAACACACGAACACACGAACACACACACACACGATACACCACGTACCACATACACGCATACACACGCACACACGCACACACGACATACGACACGAACACACGCACACACGCACACACGACACACGCACACCACACGCACACACGACACACGCACACGCACACGCACACACGCACACGCATACGCACACACGCACACACGCACACACGCAACCACAACGAACACACGACACACACGAACACACGAACACACGATACACGCACACAAGACACACGCACACACGACACGAACATACGCACACACAGCACACACGCACACGCACACACGCAACGCACACGCACACACGTCACACGCACACACACGCACACACGAACACACGAACACACGAACACGACGACATACGCACACACACACGCACACACACGCACACACGACACACGACACACACGCAACAACGACACAACAACGACACATGCACACGAACACACGAACACACGCACACGACACGCACACACGCACACACGCACACACGCATCACGCACACACGCACACCACGCACACGAACACACGACACACACGAACACACGCACACGAACACACGCACATACGCACAGACGCACACACGCACACAAGCACACACGAACACACGAACACACGAACACACACGAACACACGAACACACAGCACACACATACGACCACGCACACGCACACACGCACACACGCAACGACACACGCACAAGCGACACACGCACACAGCACACACACGCACACACGACACACGACACGCACACATACGCACATACGACACACGACACGCACACACGCACACGTACGCACACACGAACACACGACAACACACGAACGACACGCACACGACACACGAACACACGCAATAACACGACACGACACACGCACACACGCACACACGACACACGCACACACGAACACACGCACACACGACACAACGCACGACACGCACAACACATACGCACACGCACACACGCACACACGCACACGCATACGCACACAACACAGCACACACGCACACGCACGCACACACGCACACACACGACACACGCAACACACACAGAACACACGAACACACGAACACAACACGCAACGACACGCACAACGACACACGCACACACGCACACACGCACACACGCACACGCACACACGACACACACAGAACACACGAACACACGAACACACGCACACACGCACACACGCACACGACGCACACATACGACACACGCACACACGACACACGCACACACGACACGCACACACTCAGCACACGACACGCACACACGCACACACGCACACGACACACGCACACGAACACTACACGCACACGCACGACACACACACGACACACGCACACGCACACACGACACGCACACGAACACGCACACGACACGCACACGCACGCACAGCAACACACGCAACACTACGAACACACGAACACACGAACACACGAACATACGACACAGTACCACGCACACACATACACGCACACGCACACACGCACACATACGCACACGCACACGAAGGACACACGCACACACGAACATACGCACACACGCACCACACGCACACGCACACACGCACATACGCACACGCACACACGACACACACGAACACACGACACACACGAACACACGAACACACACGAACACACGCACACACGAACACACGAACACACGCAATACGAACACACGTCACACACGCACACGACACGCACATACACGACACACGCACACACGCACACAGTACACACGCACACAACGCACACACGCACACACGACACATCACGACACACGCACACACACGCACAACGCACACGCACACACGACACACACGACACACGAACACACGCACACACGCACACACGACACACGCACACACGACACACGCACACACGCAACACGACAACGCACACAAGCACACAGCACACACAGAACACGCACACGCACAACACGCACACACGCACACACGCACACACGCACACCACACGCACAACGCACACACGCACACACGCACACAACACACGAACACACGAACACACGACGACACACGAACACACGCATATACGCACACGACGTACACGCACACCATACACGCACGCACACGCACACACGCACACAGCACACACGCACACACAACGCACGCACACACGAACAACGCACACACGACACACGACACACGCACACACGCACACACGCACACACACACACGCACACACGCACACACGCACACACAGCACACGAACACACGCACACACGCACACAGACACACGCACACACGCACATACACGCACACGCACACACGCACACACGACACACACGCACAACGCACAACACGACACACGAACACACGAACACACGCAATACGCACACGACGACACACGCCATACACGCACACACGACCACAGACACACGCACACACGCACACACGCAACGACACACGCACACACGCACACACACACGCACATACGCACACGCACACGCACACACACACGCACACGACACACGAACACACGCACACGAACACACGCACGACACAGCACACACGACACACGCACATACGCACACGCACACACGCACACACAAACACACGAACACACGAACACACGACACACACGAACACACGAACACACGCTATACGCACACGTACGACGACACACGCATACACGTACACACGCACACACGCACACATGTACACACGCACACGAAGGACGCACACGCACACACGACACATACGCACAACGCACACACGCACACACGCACACACGCACGCACAAGCACACACGCACACACACACGCACACGCACACGCACACACGCACGCACACGCCACACACGCACACACGCACACACGCACACGCACAAACACACGAACACACGACACACGAACGCACACGAACACAACACACGATAACGCACACACGACGCACACACGACATACCACGCACACACGCACGCACGCACACAGCATACACGCACACACGCACACCACACGCACACACGTACACGCACACGCACACGCGACACCACAACGAACACACACGCACACACGCACACACACACACGCATACACGCACACACACGCACACACGCACACACGCACACACACACACACACGACACACACACGCATAACGCACACAGTACACACGACACACCACCGCACACGCACACGCGCACACGCACACACGCACACACGCACACACACGCATACACGACACACGCACACACGAACACGCACACGCACACCACACACGCACACGACACACGAACACGACGAACACACGAAACACGAACACAGAACACACGAACACATACGAACACACGCATATACGCACACACGCACACACGCATACACACGCACACACGCACACATGTACACACGCAACAGAAACGCACGCACACACGAACATACGCACACACGCACACACGCACACACGCACACACGCATACACACGCACACACGCACACACGCACACGACGCACACACGCACAACGCACATACGCACACACGCCACACACGACCACGACACACACGAACACGAACACACGAACACACGACCACACGAACACACGCACACGCACGCACACACGCACACGCACACACGCACACTGACACACACACGCACACACGCACAGACACGCACACGCACACAGCACACGCACACGCACACACGCACACGCATACGACACACACGCATACGCACACGCACACACGCACACACGCACACACGCACACGACACACAACACGAACACACGCATATACGCACACGACACACGACACAACACACACGAACACACGACACACGCACATGACACGCACACGACGCACGCACACGCACATACGACACGCACACACGCACACACGCACACACACGCAACACACGAACACACGCAACGCACACGCAACCACGAACACACGCAACACGCACACACGCACACACGACACGCACACAGCACATACGCGTACACACGCACAACACGCAACACATGAATCACACACACGACACACGAACACACGCATACGCACACGTACGAACATACGTACACACGCACACACGCACATGTACACGCACACCACGCACACGACATACACACGCACACACCACGCACAACGCAACACGCACACTACGAACACACGATATGCACAAGCGCACACAACATACGCACACGCACACACGCACACACGCACACACGCACATACGCACAACGCACACAAACACACGAACACACGAACACACGAACACACGAACACACGCATATACGCACACACGTACGCACCACACCATACACGTACACACGCACACACGCACACAACGCACACACGCACACGCACACGACACACGCACACACGCACACACGCACACGCACACACACGCACACACGACACGACACGACACACGCCACACATACGCACACAGCACACACGCACACACGCACACGCACACACAACACACACGAACACACGAACACACGACACACGAACATACGCACAGCACACAGCACACACGCACACACGCACACACGCACACACGCACACACGACATACACCACACACGCACACGAACACACGAACACACGAACACACGAACACACGAACACACGCATATACGCACACACGTACGCACGCACACACCCATACACGACACACGCACACACGCACACATGTACACACGCACAGAAGGACGCACGCACACACGAACATACGCACACACGCACACACGCACACACACGCACACACGCACACACGCACACACCAACACACGAACACACGCATATACGCACACAAGGACACACGCACACACGAACATACGCACACACGCACACACGCACACACGCACACACGCACACACGCACACACGCACACACAACACACGAACACACGAACACACGAACACACGAACACACGCATATACGCACACACGTACGCACGCACACACCCATACACGTACACACGCACACACGCACACATGTACACACGCACACGAACACACGCACACACGAACACACGCACACACGCACACACGCACACACGCACACACGCACACACGCACACGCACACACGCACACACGCACACACGCACATCACGCACACACGCACACACGCACACACAAACACACGAACACACGAACACACGAACACACGAACACACGAACACACGAACACACGAACACACGAACACACGCATATACGCACACACGTACGCACGCACACACCCATACACGTACACACGCACACACGCACACATGTACACACGCACAGAAGGACGCACGCACACACGAACATACGCACACACGCACACACGCACACACGCACACGCACACACGCACACACGCACACACGCACACACGCACACACGCACATACGCACACACGCACACACGCACACACAAACACACGAACACACGAACACACGAACACACGACCACACGAACACACGAACACACGCATATACGCACACACGTACACACGCACACACCCATACACGTACACACGCACACACGCACACATGTACACACGCACACAAGGACACACGCACACACGAACATACGCACACACGCACACACGCACACACGCACACACATTCATACACACACACACACACGCGCGCGCACACATATTAGGCATTCCAAAAATGGTCAAAATGGATCCAAGGACCCGAAAATCGTGAAGATACGTCATGATCTCGAGTTCGAATTTTTTCATGATCGCAATACGTTCCCTTTACTATACTGCATATAACAGGTTATCATAAAGTAAGGTATATATTTCAACATATTGTATATTTTTAACAAATAAAATTAATAACAAAGAGTAAATGAAATCTAACTGCTTAAATAATGGGATTTCTGATGTCAACCACTGGTTACCGCAATTGTTAGATGTGACTTCCTTTTTGTAAAATTACCAACTGTTCATCTAAATTGTATACTGAGATATGCAAATTTTCTGGTTGAATTACACTACTTTGCTCCCTAATACTGCCCTTTAATTCCTCCAGCGTTGTTTTACATGTTCTAAACACCAAATCTTTTAAATAACCCCACGGCCAGTAACCCGCTGAGTTAATATCAGGCGACCTTGGTGGCCATAAATTTGCAAAATGTCTGTTGAACACGATCTTGGAAAGCTCCAGGTAAAAATTTTTACCTGGTCGGTAAATATGCGGAAGTGCTCCATCCTGCATAAAAATCATGTTTTCAATTCCTTCGTACCCGTTTTGCAACTGTGGAATTGCATAATCACTTCCCTATTCTGTAGTTCCTCGAAAAAGTATGGACCAATGATGAAATTAGCTGTGAAACCGCATCAAATGGTGACTTTTTTGTCATGAAGACCTTGCTGAACGATTTCATGTGGATTTTTTGTTGACCATTTTCGACAGTTTTGAGTATTCACTCCACCATTAAGAGAGAAATGGGCCTCATCTGTTTATACGATACGCCATAACCATTCAGGTTCAATTTCAATCTGTGCCAGTGTTTGTAAAGAAAAATCGTACCTAAGAGCCAAATCTGCTTCCTGTAATTAAAACAGCTTATAGGGATACATCTTTAGGATTTTTCGTAAAATGTTTCAAATCGTGGTGTATGGAATTTGCAATCGTTTTTCAATCGCATTCACACTGCTGATTCCTAGGGGATTAGTATGGGCTATGTTTCTATTTTCCTGGAGAACTCCTGCAACTTGGGCATCACTCATCCTTGGTCTTCCTGATCCCGGAAGGTTAGCTACAGATTCTGTTTTTTCAAATTTGCTAATCAAAATACGGTACGCCTTTATTGGCAAGGCCCTGCTCTTAAACGCATTTTTGTACGAAATCTTCGTAATCCAGCACTGTAATTTTTACCGAATTCATAACAACATTGTACTAAACCAATTCTTGTTTGCACATCCATGTTCAAATCGTTACAATTTACATTTGCACGAGTTTGATTTTCAGAACAATTCTTTAAATTACGATAGCTTTGTTTGACACTTGCATCAATAGTTGTCCCGAGAATTCTTTTGTCTTCCATACATACACTAAAATACCATTATGTAAGCAACTAAATTCCATTCACTTTTGGTTCAGGAAATGTGGGCATTAAACAATGTGAGCTTTATAGAAGCCCGAGGAATGGCTTTAAAGTCATAAGTACCTAAAACTTACACTGAGGCCACCCAAAACAAATCTGAAACAGTTCCTTCCAAAACATAAAAATTATCAAACATCAATAGTAAATTATCTGGAGGCAGTTGCCACAACAGTTCCTGCTGAAAAGAGTGGTAAAATGGAAGTTGGTACATTGTCACGTAAAAAACTAGATTCTAAAAGTTATGATAACGCGTTCACAGAGCAAGAAGGGTTGGCATATACAGGGTGAATAAAAGGTAAAGTGCATCGACGCTACAGCCTTAAATAATAATTTTACGAAACAAGTCTGTAATAAAAGTTTCTTATCTAATTATTGTCCAACATATGACGATTTCAATGTATTTTCTGACGTCATGACTTTTAGCTGATACGTCATTTTTTGATAGCAACCCATACTTTTTATCACATGATCTGTTAGAATTTTTTTTGTGTTTACAACCGTGTGAAATTTTTATCTAGTTCCATAAGAAAAATTACAAGAAAGATATTACTAAACATTTATTCTTGTCATTGGCAGCATTTTTTCATAATGTGCTACAATCAAAATAAACGAACAAATTCATTAAAACAATTAAATTTAAATATAAGACAGCAGATGTTCAAACTGTTCGCTGTTCATTGCCTGACAATGTGAAAGACAATTCGACAATCCTTGGATTCCGTGTTGGACTGTCCCAGGTGGTATTGCACGTATGTGTTAGCGGATGCATATTTTTAGATCTTTCACATAGTCGGATCTATTTTGGTACACTGTACACTATCTACTAGGATTCCGCCCCATGTAATTACTTTTTGGGGATACGTATCCAATGTGGGTTACGTTGGGACTAATAACGGTAATTGTACAGATTTAAAGCTCCATTTGGACAAAATGTGGCTTCATCGGAGAACAAAATAGAATTCAAAAACTGTGGGTCATTATTTGACATGTTCATCATTAGTTCGAAAAATTGATTTCTCCTGTCCAAAGCATCTTATGCTAATTTTTCAACCAGTTTCATCTTATATGGATGAAATTTTTCTTTATGTAAAATAGTTAAAACAGTTTCTTGACTAATACTGTTATCTCGGGTTAATTAGGAATTTTTATGCTGCAAATACAACGTTCAACATTTTATCTTGTATTGCTAATTTTGGACGATCCATTTCACATAAATCTCTAACATGACCAGTTTCTCCAAATTTTTTGTAAATTTTTGTTAGAGCAGACCGTGTAATATTGTTCCGATTTAGATATAAAGTGTTAGGTTGTACATCATCGTAAGTTCTTTATCTGTCACCATACTCAATCATCATCAATACTATTCTTTCCGTATTTGTTAAACAAACCATAATTTGATATTACCAGCTTATGACTAATGAGAAAAACTGCAAGTTTTAAACACTGCGTTGATTTCACACAATTGACATTACACATTTATAAATAACCGCTTGCGATGGTTTTTGTTTGCTTACTTGTATGTGACTTGATCAAAAATGACAACAATAAATGTTTAGCATTATGTTTTTTTGCTGTTCTAATTATTTTTCTTGTAATTTTTCTTATGGAGCTAGATAAAAATTTCACACAGTTGTTAACAAAAGAAAAATTATTAACTGATCATATGATAATAAGATGAGTTGTTATTTCAGCAACTTTAATGGTTAGGAAAATAGGTAACTGCAGTATATAGTCTGCCCTCTTTCAATGACATTATTTTTAAAAGCTCTGAAAGAGTAATTAATGAACATTATCCTACGCCTACTGAAAACCTAGCAGGTGACATTAATATTGGCATATCAGTAGTTACTGATATTACAGAAATATATTTGAATTTAGTATGTAATTTTGGTTACATAAAATGCATCAACAAACCTACGAGAATAGCCTTAGGATGCGAGTCTGTAATTGACCACTATTTTGTTGAAATTAATTTAACGTTCACCTCGTGATCATGTCATATAAAGTTTTTGATTACTTTCATAAAAGTTTATTCCTTCAATTACGAATTAAGAACGAAGCTTCCAATAATAACGGGAGTACACAAATCAAAATTATTAATTGTAAAAAAATTAATAACGTCTTAACAAGCATGGATTGGGATAACTTAAGGTACGAGTATTACGATGGAAATGATGCAATGTAGTATTTTATAAGCAAATTAACTAATCTAACTAGTAGGTAGTTGTTCATCGAACTGCTTAGCATTCAGGAGGTAATGGGTTCTCATTCCCGTTACCAGGTTACATTGTTGTGGAGCCCGGTAACCTATATATAAATTTTAGATATCAAAAATCTTAAGAATACTAATCGTGTAGGGATACACGGAATATCGATAAAAACAATTAAACAGCAGTTAGCAAGAATAGTATATTCTGTAACGAGGTTAGAATGAGAAAATTCGATACCAGTGGAACATTCCGAACGCGAGCGTTAGCGAGCGTGAGGAACCATGAGTATCGAATTTTCCATTCTAACAGAGTAACAGACTGTATTTTCTCCACGACAAGAAAATATGAATCATTAACAATTAAACTAAATCTGCACAAAAAACAAAACAAGTTTTGAGATTAATATTTTAATTTCTTTACAACGAATGTATGAATAACTAACAAATAAATGAAATCTCATCAAAACAAATCATTGTACTATATGAACAGACAAGTTACTTAATGATCGCTTACTAATATTTATATTTATAGTGTTGGTACAATTACTGAAGTTAAAAATCGGTGCGTTGGAAATATTTTCCCTGACATTTTTCAAAACAGATTGATTTGAGGAGGTAGATGTAACAGTTGTGTAGCAAGCAGAATTGGAAGATGAAGGAACGATCTCGGACGAACTAGATCCAGTAATCGAAGCGACTATTTGATTTGCTACATTTATTCGATTTGGTAGAGAATCTTTTATGTATGTACCCTTCTGCTACTTGCGAAGACTTCAACCCTCCATGTCTTTTCAATGTAGTAATATCCGCACCTGCATTTATCAACGTAGTTGCTGAGGTACGGCGGAAACAGTGGCCAGTATATTCATGGGGGTTATCCATATTCAGGAATGTGGAAATTTGTTTAGGCATATTGCTCAGTTTGTTTATTCCAATTACTTGTCGTGTACATTTATTTTTTTGGAAATTAATACAAAAATTATCAGCAGGAACGTCAAGAGGTCTTAGAGCCAAATATTTCTTTACAATATTATAAAATTCTCCTGTGACTGTAAATTCTCTTGGTTTTTTAGTTTTTGTAACAGGAATAGAAATTACTATTGCGGACCCCAAATCTTTAATATTGGAAATTTTTATGTTGTAGAGTTCATTCTTGCGACAAGCCCCTAAAACGCTAATGACAAGAGCGACCTAGCAAAAAATACTACATTGTATTAAAATTGCAAATTGAATTATAATTTTTATTACCTTTGTAACTAAATATGTCTCATCTGGAGCATTTTTTAAGAAATCATTAACATTTTCTTCCGTAAAAACCTTCGATTTTTTAGCAATATAGCTTTCAGAAGAGCGCTTCAACAAAGCTCTTAATTTCTTATATCGTGATATATCAACATCGATAGAGGATACTAAAATAAGAAAAAAAGTTCCTATGAACTTAGGCCCGCAAAGCCTTCGTTTAAAAGATGTGTTGATGTTTAATTATTTTTTAATTATTTTTTGTTTTTTTTTAATATTTTTTTACAATGATGTAATAAACGGACGAAATTTTGTATACAGGGGCTTTTTATCACGCAGAGTTCAAATATGACCTTAATTCTTTTATTACTGATACAGGTTTCCATCTTGTTTGAATCGGTCCTAACTTTTTTGCCTTGCACTGTATGTCATTTTCGACTAGAAAAATTTGTTTTCCCATCTTTTCTGCTTCAGAAAGGTATACCTTATTGAAGTCGCTAGGACCACCGGTTTACGAGAAAAATGCATCCGATGCATGCAAATTTGACTAATAAGCTCGGTCAAATTTCTCCAAAGCTCAACGTATCTATCGAGAATGATATCCTTTAGGACAGGTTCCTAATGTTCAAACATTTATTTACGTGCACAGGCGTTTGGATGAAGATGGCTGGTGAAGACTTCTCTTTAAAAAAAAAAAGTTAATAGTGCGAGTTTCCAGAACTCGTCTCACTGTTAAAAAGGAATAACCTGAACACATTATTAGAAGATGTTTCATTGGACATTGTTGCAAGAGTGGACTTTATGCTTGATGGCAAGCTAGCTTTTCGTGAGTGGTAAGGAAATTTTTTGAAAGGAGGTTTGAAAATAGGTGGATTTGTCGTGGGGGGCTTGTAATATGATCACTGCTCTTCAGTAATAAAAGAACTAAGGTCGTATTTGCATTATGCGTGATAAAAAGCCCCGTATACAAAATTTCGTCCGCTTATTGCATCATTGTAAGAAGATATTAAGAAAAAAACAAAAAAATAATTAAACTTCAACACCCTATATCTTTTAAACGAAGGAGTTACGGATCTAAGTTCATAGGAATTTTTTTCTTATTTTAGTGTCCTCTATCGCGTGGAACTAAACATGGCACTTTTTTCTGTCACCCTGTATATATACAGGGTGTTTCTAAATTCATGCGACAAAATTCAGGAGGTGATTGCTCGCATGAAAGTAAGATGGGTCTTTCCTATAACAAAATTTACTCAGAACACCCCTTTCCGAGATATCACCCTTAAAAGGTGGTGACTAAAATTGAGTTTTTATTTTGTTTCTAAAATTTCAGTAAAGCTAGAAACTTGAAATTCTGTAATTTTCGTGCAGTCGCAAAGGAGGGCCCCAACATTGGCCTCCTCGATCTCCAGAGTTAAATGATTTCTGTTTATTGGGTTACCTTAAATCATTAGTCTACACGACACCCATAGTTGATATTAACGATTTGAAGAATCGTATTCAAATAGCGTGTGACACCATAAGAAATACACCTCAAATCTTTGAACGTGTACGGCAATCCATGACACGTAGGCTACATTCATGTATTTTGGCTAGAGGTGATCATTTCCAGCATTTATTATGAATCGTATTACATTTTACATCTTTACTGTTTTCCACTCAATTTAATAAAAAAATTATAAATTATGTTGTTTATTTTTGTCTCTGCAGCTATTGGTTTTGGAAAAAAAATTTAAGAATAAATTATTTTTTAAATAACAAGAATTTCAAGTTATAATTTTATTTAATAAAACTTCATCTCGAAAACAAGTTGTGATATGAAATAAAGTAAGGGTTGCTAATTTCACCCCCGTATAATGTAACAGGAATATTGAAAAAATACCCGTGGTTAGTCCTTTGCGACTGCACGAAAATTACAGAATTTCAAATTTCTAGTTTTACTGAAATTTTAGAAACAAAATAAAAACTCAATTTTACTTACCACCTTTTAAGGGTGATATTTCGGAAAGGGGTGGGCTGAGTAAATTTTGTTATAGGAAAGACCCATCTTACTTTCATGCGAGCAATCACCTGCTGAATTCTGTCGCATGAATTTAGAAACACCTATATATATATATATATATATATATATATATATATATATATATATATATATATATATATATATATATATCATACACATACACATATACATTACATTCATACATACATACATACAATGCGTCTCAACGGTTTGGGGGTGGAAGATTACGCCTATACTGTTGATTTAATAAAAATCAACGTGGAGCATCTTGTAAAAATATTTTTGTATGCAGAGGCCATCCCATTTTCGAGTACTACACTAAAGCTGTGTTTTTTACGGAACATCCTATATATTTTTATATATTTGAATTCTCTGTTAAGTGTTGAGCAAAATGATATAGGGTACTATGGGTTTATGACTAACGGTTCCTAAGTTATTGACATTTCTATATAAAAAAATTAGTCAATTAAGTAGGCTCCTGTTCCGCCATCTTGAAAGATATCGGAGTGAAATTTTGGAATTTGTTTTTTCAATCTGTTTAGTTTTAACTTCCACATACAGCTTGCAAACTCCTTTCTTTGCATATACAGGGTGGTCCATTTTGCTCAATGTTATCTTTCTCGTGGGGTGTCGGGATTTCAATAGTTACTCACTTTTTACTACCCATTCCTAAGTGTTTTGGAACTATTTAGTGATAAAGTTGAAAATTGTAAACATTTTTTTATTTTTGTTGAATTTGTCACAATATAAAATAAATAAAGACAGTATCATAATTCACAGAAAAAACAAAATTGATACAATGCTAGTTGCTATAATACCACGAAGCTATAGGTTTATGGCACAATTCAACATTTTCCTCTATAGACGAGCAACGCTTAATAATTATTTACTCGCAGAACTGCATAGCTATAAGCTTTAAAATGTAATTAAAGGAGACAATGAATAACAGTAGCTCGGTTTTCGATTGTCTTTTTCTGTTTCTTAAAAACTTAACAAATGAAAGCCACTTATTATAAATAATTCGTGAAGAATTTCCAGGTAATCATCTAATAGTGACTTCATTATTTACTTTGTGTGCGCTGATTTTTTCAAAATTAATATGATCTATGTTTTGGGGCAAGCTGAAAGGAACTGTTTGTTGGCATCCAGGATTTATAAACAAAAGTACCCTTTAGCTAGGACATGCAAGACCTGAAGCGTTTCAACTTCTTCGAGAACGATTTGAAGAGACAGGAAATGTCATATACAAAAAAAAGAGTTGTAGAAAATCGTAGATTTGCAAACGCAGAAAACGTGTTGACAGTTTTATTAAATTTAGAAGAAAATCCCCACGTAAGTGTTCGTCAGATTGCGGTACAACTAGATCTGAGCAAAAATTCAATACAAAGAATTAATTATAAGCAAACATAAATATCACCCAATTTGTGTTTGCATCAAAGCCTACGACCGCAAGATTTCGCAACTCGTGTCGCATTTTGCAGTATTATTCTGGACAAAACTAACCAACAAGCCAATTTTGTTGACTTTGTGCTATTTAGTGGCGAAGCAAGTTTTAATAGCATAGGATTCGTTAATAAACATAATAGTCACTATTACTCCGTTGAAAATCCACACTGGGTACGACAAGTAGATTACCAGCATCAGTGGACTGTGAATGTGTGGGGTGGTATTATCAATACTGATGTAATAGGACTTTTCTTTTCGATGGTTCCCTGACAGGCGAAAGATATCTGCAATTCCTTCAATAATATTTGCTACAATTGCTTGAAAATGTGAATCTACATACTCGACAAGTTATGTATTACCAACATGATGGATCCCCGCGTACTATCATAATCGAGTACGTCGGTTTTTACAAAATTGGCGCGAAGATCGCTGGATAGGCCAACTGTGTAAACTGTTCAGAGAATCACAGTGCACGATCCAAACAGTGCAGAAAGTTTAAGGAAGAAATGGCAGTCCAAAATTTAAAAACAACCGAAAGGATCAGTTATTTTGAGGCAAAGAAACTAGTTTCAAAGCCATCTGTAACACCCATTCAGGGAGTTTCTTATGCACAAGCAGCGTTGTTCGAAATAAAAAATATAGATGCTCAAAAAATAGTAACTGAGCTGATTCCACAGTTAAAAGTGGTCATTAAAAATATTATGGAAGAAAACATTCCAGCTTTAACCCAAGCAGTAAGTGAATCACCTGCAATAGAAGATTCCTTCAAAATAGCTGACAAAACTCTAAGTAAATTACGTGAAAAAAGAAAAAGAAAAGAAGTTGATCTCCTATACTCTGTTGATGATGAAACCGAGTCTGGTCAAGTAACAGATTCAAGCACGCCAAGGAAAAAGAAGGTGGGTTGGCCGAAAGGGAAACCCAGAAAACCATCAGCAATAAATTCTGCCTCAGGCAGAACTGATAATGAATAACTGTGATAAATTTTACCTATTTACATTTGATTGGTACGTGTCGTATAAATGTTAATTACATATCTTTTTTGTTCGTTTTTTTGTATTTTTACGTCGTCTGTCTATTTATACAGAGATTTATTTATTTATTTATTTGTTTGTTTATTTCTGTAACATATCTTTTTGTTTGTTCGTTTTTTGTGTTTTACGTCGTCTGTCTATTTATATATAGATTTATTTATTTATTTATTTGTTTATTTATTTATTTATTTTAGTTACTTATTTTATTCCGTCTATTTGTATATAATACATTAATATTTTAAAGGATTGTGTAGCAATTCACTGTTGCAATGTTCACTTTAAATCAGAACATTATTCAATGGAACCTTAACGGAATAAAAATTCGTTATTGGGATCTTAAAATGATAGTAAATAAATTTCATCCTTTCTCTACCTGCCTTCAAGAGACTCACTTGAAAGGCACAGTAAAATTTAACCTTAGAGGTTATAACGGTTTTTATAGGAACTGCACAGAAAATAACAGGGCAAGTGGAGGGGTGTCTATATATATAAAAAACAACATACTTACCAAGGAGATAAATATTAATGCAAGGTTACAAGTCATTGCCGTACAAATTGAAGTGCCCATTAAAGTAACCATTTGTAACATTTATCTTCCTGAATTTAATTGGGGCGCGAAGGATATTGAGAGTATAATATAACAACTCCCCTCACCTTTCATACTGCTCGGGACTTCAATGCCCATTCGGAAATTTGGGGATCTACTTCCACAGACTAACGTGGTCGCATACTAGAGACTATTATGGAAAATAACCCTTTAGTAATTTTGAATACCGGGTCTCACACCCACCTAAACCTAAGGTCTAAAAACTTCACAACAATAGACCTCACGTTTTGCTCTCCATCGTTAGCATTAAACTTAAACTGGATGGCCAATGAAGACTTCTATAACAGCGACCACTGTCCAATAAGTATTATTCTGCCTAGCAAACAAAAAGTTGTTAAACACCCAAAAAGATGGATTATTCAGAAAGCCAAGTGGACGGAGTTCGCTGGTATGCTAAGTAATTGTTCTTGGTCCATAGCCGAAACCTTAGAAAATCAAATTATAAACTTCACAGAGGACATTATAAAATCAGCCGACAAATGCATTCCTCAAACGAGTGAAATTCCTAAGAGGCCAAGTGTGCCATGGTGGAACTCACAGGTCAAAAATGCTATTCAAACAAAGAAAAGAATGCTAATTGTTTCAATTTTGTTTTTCTTTGAATTATGATATTGCCTTCATTTATATTGTGAAAAATTCAACAAAAATAAAAATGTTTACAATTTTCTACTTTATCACTAATTAATTCAAAAACACTTAGAAATAGGCAGTAAAAAGTGAGTATCTATTGAAAGCTCGCAAAAAATGCTATTCAAATCTGTAATAAAATACAGGGTGTGCCATTTAAAAAAAATGAGAAAATTAACATTGGGCTCCCCCAGCTCCTCAAAACATAATCATTAGATCATTAAAGATTTTTCGAAAGCAGACTGGAATGTGTTCTCCCACCACACCTCCAACAAACTTCCAACACCCCATCTTCTAACCACCTAAGACCTCGAGAGAGCCATTAGAGACATCACTCCGTAGTTACGGAAGCGGTCGATATCTTCATTATCGACATTTCCCGCAAACCGCTCCCACGGCACATCGTGAACTGGATCAAAGAGAAAAGACGAATCGATCGTAAATTCTTGCGATCTAGGGATCCGGCACTCAAGACCGAATACAATCGCCTTAACGCCTCAATCAGGTGAGAAGCAAACAAACACGCCGAAGACTTCTGGACCAAAGCCACCTCCCAGTTAGATTACAGAAATGGACAACTCTTCTGGCAACAGTTCGATACACAGACCAGAAGGAAAGTAAATCCTAAATCGCACCTAACTGACCTTCAGGGCAACCTAATCTCCTCCGACCAAGGAAAGGCCGATTTCTTTGGTCACCACCTCCAATCCATATGGCGATTCCCAGAAGATCCCCAATTCGACAACCAGTTCAAGGCATTCCTTGAGAGTCGCCTTAAGGAATTCTGCAATCTTATCCTTCCCGTAATCCAACGCGATAATAAGAATTCTTTCTTTGCTCCCATCACGCTCGACCAGGTCAACTCGTACTTCAAAAAAGGGAAAAATTCAGCCCCAGGTCATGAGGGCCTGAATCGTAAAATCCTCCGGGACCTACCCGACCCAGCCCTCCGATTAGTCACCGACATCTACAACCAATGCCTAATCCTGTCCCACATCCCATGGACTGGAAATCGGCCTCCACCGTCATGATACCCAAACCTTACTCCGACCTAACTACACCTTCCTCCTATAGACCCATCTCCCTCCTGAGCTGTCTCAGAAAGTGCTTTGAGCAGATTCTAGCCAGGCGACTCAGGAACCACCTTGAATTAAACGACCTCCTTCCCAACAGCCAACACGGCTTTGGTCCCAACCGAACGTGTCACAATCCCTTGTTGAAGCTGCTTACAGAGACCACCAGAGCATTCAATCACCACCAATGCAATCTGGCTGTGTTTCTGGACATTAAGCAAGCATTTGGCAGGGTCTGACACGTCAGTCCGCTACACAAGATCCGAAACCTCAACATACCCGATCCCTTCTTCAAACTCCTACTCTCGTTCCTTACTAATCGGTCAGTTCGGGTCAAAGTAGGGAAAACCTTTTCCCATCACTTTCAACCTACAGCAGGCGTACCGTAAGGTTCTGTATTAGCCCCGATCCTTTACACAATCTTCGCATCCGACATACCCGAAGTAACACAAACCGGAGTAGTCGTAACGCAGTTTGCGAATGACACTACGTTCTGGGCGGTTAATCGGAACAACGGAACAGCCTCCCGCCTCATATCTAAAACCCTCCGAAACTTCTCCAACTGGGCTAACCGGTGGAGAGTCTCCCTCAATCCCAACTAAAACCCAAACAATCCTCTTCCGAGATCCTAATTATTCCGAAGATAAATGTCCAAAGCTAGCCGACCGGAATGTTTCCCTCTCACTAAATCAAGAAGGACTGCCACTCCAACGCGAAGTCACCTACTTAGGAATACTGTTAACTAAAACCCTTAATTGGCTCCCCGATGTACAAAAAACACTACCGGCAAACGAATCGGGTTAACCACACTAAGCACGCTGCACCCCACTAAACAACACGCACCATTAAACAAATTATCACAAATATTCAAATAAATCTAAATCTTTTTTTTACACAAAAAATAACTACTTATGATTGTACACTATACAGTAACACAAAATATCGCAACAAGAAAGGATTGATTAGGGATGAAGAATCTACGACTAAGTATATATATATATATATATATATATATATATATATATATATATATATATATATATATAATGCACCTTCATTCGAAATAATGACTCTACTACAGAACAAATTTTTGAAGAATTTGGCAGAATTAAGTCCCTACCAGAGCTACATTCGTACGTAATATTGTAGTATTACTAGTGATAATGAGACTGATAACAATTTTTTTTAAAATACTGGACGCATTCATACATTTGAAACAATCTACCAAAAACTTCAGAATAACAAATACATGAATAAAGGATATACGTGAGTAAAGAACCATTTTTTGTTATCAAAAAATTAAGTGCTGGGTTTTGCTCAAGGTATGTCACACTGTTCCGTACAGATTCTTGTATTGTTAGAAAATCGTACAATTTACGAAAAATTATTTTTTAAATTAACTCAGACAAGATATCATAGGTCTTCTTACGCGTAGTGAAGTAATTTTAACCGGTTATGGTCACTAGCTGTTATTTTACATAGACGAAATCTACTTTGACAAAATTATCAAACGTTTTTTAAAGAATTATCAGAAAAATTGTAAACATTGTATGGATCAGCTTAAGATCTTTTGAGAATTTAATATTAGTTTCGATACTTGATAGGCATAGTTTTAAATGAGCTTGTAGTACCGAAAATATCTTCCACTGTACTCGAAAAGTCGAAAATGGCAAATTGTTTGTTTCATATGCACAACGTGTTTTCATAATTAAAATACTTATCCTCTAGATTTAAATTACATATATATATATATATATATATATATATATATATATATATATATGTTACTGTTATCATCCTCAGTAGTAGTAAAAATGAAAAATTAATTTTTTGTGGATAACTACTCTATAAAAGTGATTTTATAAACTTGTGTGTTACTGTAGAGCAAGTCCTAGAATACTACGATCAACAAGTTGAGAAGTAGTGAAATACTATGGTTGGTATTGTTTTATTAATAATAATTATACAGGAAGGTTGTTTAGGATTGGAAATATAGTCGAAATCCAAGTTGGCGGGTAAATGGATGGATGGCTGTAGGGACAGACCGACGAGTGAGTGTGGTTTGGTTTGTGTGGTGTGCGAGTACATGTTTTGCATGTTTTACTATTGTTTTGAGTGCTAAATCAGAATTTTTTTACATAACTGATATTTCTCTAGAGCATATATATTTGTTACGTAAGTATTAAGTGCCCGGACTTATTATATGTATTCGGTCCGTTAGAAGGTTAATTCGTCACCGGGCTCCAACTTAATTTAAAGATTTGTCAATTTTAGATAGATAAAGCCCTAGATGAATTTTTAAGTAGTTCATTCAACATCCTTAACACCATACGTATTTAAAAATGAATCGAACGCAGTCAAATGTATAAAATTTATCCTTCGGCGAGAAATCTTAACAATTCTACTAGCAGTACAATTAAAAAAAATATTTAGCAGCAACGATATGTCCTTTTAAAGTCAATTACAACATTAAGAAAAGAATGAGCAAAATTACCATATTACATGTCTCCCGTCAAAAAACTAAAATATGACTTTAAGGCAGTTTTTCTACGGTCTTTTAATTAATCGGAAAAAAACTGAACTCATCATCCAAATTTTAATCTCCTAAAGGTGCCTGTACACGGGAGAGTGTTTTTCATAGAGCAAATCTAGCTAGGCTGAGTGCGTGTACACTGAAGAGTAATTTTCCCTAGGTTTTTTTTTATGATTGTGGACCTGAACAGGCTAAATTTGGCCTATCGTGCTAAAGCACTCAGGAACACTTAAGAGGATGGATAATGAATTTCCAATAGATGCCTATGAACAGCTACCTTAAATTTTCTCATATCATACGTGAGAGGAAAGCAGGAACTAGGGAAATCATTCCAGACTTTAGAAGCCGTGTAGAAAAATGTGGATTGCGCCCGTTTGGTACGACAACTGGAGATTTGTACTGCATACTGATGATGTGAATGAGCGAACCAAGTGTTTCTCGCAAAGATAGCCCGAGATGGTATCAAAGAATATAATTCAGCAGCACAATAGCCGTTGTAATAACGATAATACAAAGAAAGAACTGAAACCATCCTTCTATGCTCAAGGGACTGTATGTGAGAAGTTATGGACGGATCATTTATAAGCCTAATCGCTCTCTTTTGAATACGATCAACGATATCGAGAGCGTATTGGGGAGCACTAACCCAGAGGTGAGAATTATATTCCAGATGAGGCCGAATTTGGGCCTTATACAGCAGAAGGAGTTGTCGAGAGGTAAAGTACTGCTTAGATCTGTACAAAAAGCCTATTTTACGAGCAGCTGTTTTGGTAGCTGACAGAAGATGGTCTACCTATGAGAGATTTGAAGATACAGTCATACCCAATAGAGTAATAGGGTCTGAAAACTTAATAACTGAGCCATTCATACTTACAACAGGAAATGATCGATCTTTTTTTGGCGGACACAAGGCAACACTGAGTTTTGTTAGCATTAAACTTAACTAGATTATTGCTTACCCATTCGAGAATACGTTGAATGTCTTTGTTGATTGAATTTGCCATTTCAGCTTTAATTTCTTTAATTGACATAGAAGGTGGATTATCACTATGAGTAGACTGAGATGAACTACAGTGAAGAGTGCTATCGTCAGCAAAGCAATGGATGGGGTTATTTGTTGAAGAAATAAGGTCATTTATGTACAGCAGAAAAAGTGTAGGCGGTATAACGGATCCCTGTGGTATGCCCGCGTTAATGCTAACCTCTTTTGAAAAAAAGCCATCAACTACGACACGTATTCGTCTTTTATCAAGGAAACTAGAAACCCAGTTGATGAGCATATAGGACTGGTACTAGTTCGGGGGAATATTTCTCTAAGACAATAGCTGGGATACCGTCTGGGTCAGTCGCCTTATTAAGATCAAACCTACTGATGATCGATTCCAAGAGCTTGTACCAAAAATGAATTGGTTTCATAGCGTATGAAGAAGAGTTGACTAGGGGCACATCTTTTCCAGAATCATTGAGACACGAGTTTGATGCAAGCAAATCCACAAAAACATTGGATTTGTCTACAGAATCAGCAACTACCGATCCGTCAATAGATGTCAGGGGTGGAAATGAAGATGCTCCAAATTTCTTGCTAATGGCTTTAGCTAAAGACCAAAATTTACGACTGCCTATAGGAGATGTAGCTAGTTAATTGCATTTTCGTTGTTCGAAGAACTTTTTAGTTTTAGTGATGGCACTTTTGCAGATATTTCTAGCACCAACGTATTCTACATGACTGCCGACCGATTTATTAGATTTCCATTTAATGTAATATTTATTTTTTAAAGATATTGCATCAGCACAAGCCTTATTGAACCAGGGTTGGGAACGTGAATGACCTATAAAGTACTGTTTTTTGGGAATGTATAACTCCATTCCCATGAGGATGACTTCAGATACTGAAAGAGCGATGTCCGAAGAAGAGGACGACCTAAAACAATATTCACGCCATGGAAAGGTTGCAAAGAAATCCCGTAAATTACTCCATCGAGCTCCACAAGGTTCTATCGGTTTTGCGAACAACATTGGAATTAGGTACAGTAGAGCATTCATAGAGCGGAGATAGACAAATCTAGCTAGAGTACTATCCGAGCCTGTGTACGCTGTCAAAAGTAAATGCACTACGTAGAGCAGTGCTAGAAATGTCTGAGAGTAGCGTGGTCTAGGTTTTTTGCGATGTGTTGTGAAGTTAAAATGTCTTCAAGAGACCGTTTAGCAGCTGGGGTGGTTGTGTGTGCCTTATTAAAAAAGAAAACTATGAAGAGGAAAACAAGGTTGTGGGTGCGGAATTCAAAAAGGGAATATGAGGGAATGCACGCTAAATTATTGCAAGAGTTATTGATGTTGTTGTTTTTTTGCGACTCTACGCTAATTCAGCCATATTGAAACACTATAAACACAGATATAGTAAATAACACAACAAAAAAACAAATAATCAAAACAATCCACTATAAAGATCCAGCTTAACTTTACTAAAATTTGTGTAATTAATTATTTTTTTTAATTGCCCTACAGTAATCAAGTTAGATAAAGTTACATAATATTAAAATCAATTGCAAAAGATTGCGCGATATTGCATCACAAATAATTAATTTTAATCCCCTCCGACGTAGATATCAAATAGCATCAAATGTTCTTACGTCAGAGGACCCTCAGCCAATCACAACCAGAGGACCCCTGCATAGAAGCCGGACCCACCCATGGCGAATTATCTATAAAGACCGCGGCGCTACCGGAAGAAGTTCTCTAGCATCTAGAATATAGAACCGATATCCAGACCGCGCGTGCTTGCCGTACTTAGTTTCGTTGTGTACGCCGCCGACCTGTCGATTGCTGCATCCGTTCATCCTGAACTGTCGTGTATCTTTAGTCGCGTTACTTCGCTGCCGTCACCGGTAAATCAGCGTCATAAATCAATCTGCTGGTTGAGATACGCTAAGGTTAAAAGCACGTAAGTTCTATTGCACCACTTTTCTTAAACATTACACCAAACACCCAGATAAACGACGGGCTATAGAGCCCGGAAGTTATCTCACCGCTCCAGTACACACACCAGAAGCACACAGGCTGTAAAACCTGAAGTCACCTTCTGCAAACATACACACACACTAGGTCACGACAGGTTGTAAAGCCTGAAGTCACCTTCTGCAAACATACACACAAACAGGACGTTGTAACTGCAGGCTCTGACGCCCTGAAGTCAACCTCCATTTACTCCAGCGGCAAAAAGGGTATTCACTCTAATTCTACCGCTCCCCGGGAGATCCCTTTATACCGCAGGCGACGGGCTGGACCCAGAATCTTATAAAGGGCTCTCCATTAAACATATATTACACATACAATACACCTACCACCAGGAAAAATTAGCAATACAAACAAGCGACGCCAAGACCTGGAGATAATCTAAATACCAGAAGTCGTATTCTTAGAGATCACCCGCGTGATTCGCCAGTTACATAAAGACGAACCCGCGGTGCGTTTACGTAATATATTGCATCAAACGTGATCCAGCGTCTCGCGAACCGACTACAATTTGTTAGATATTTTTCTAATAATATTTCTTAATAAAGGAAATTCGGTAAGATAAACATTCCTGTATCACGAGTATATTTTCACGCAAGGAAAAACTATCCACTATTTAGTTCCCGAAGGCCTGACTAATTTACCAGCCTCATAATAAATTACGAACGTTATACGTGTAAATTCTCTCATTTTAATCCAGGGAATAATCGTGCACTTAAGACTACCTGCATTCCATCTGAAACAATTCACATAATTGTTTAATTTAGTTCACGCAGTCCTAAAAGATCGTGTAAACCCGCCTCAGATTAATTCGTTTTCAACAATTAATAATAGACGCAATTTTTAATAATAACCAACGTAAATAGGTTCGTGATAAACTCTGTCTTCCCTGTATTTAATAGGTAGGATAAGTTTCACTTATAAGAAAGTTATACGCGTTTAACAATAAGAGACGTTTACTAATAATAAAGAATTAATGCGTCTTATTTCCGTGCATAAATAAATGTTATGTATTAATCAATGTAAATACGTTCTAAATTAATTAAGAAATCCTGAGACCATCCTGATCAATTAGAATAAATAATCGAGCGGACACGAACAATTTGCATTCAGAAACGTATAAATATTAACCTGTCCTTTGTAAAGAATTCCAAGTACTGAATTCACATCTATTCAGTCTGAAAGCTAAATCACATATAAGAATAATCATGCGCACTAAGGTTACTTTAAACTATTGATTTTTCTCTTTGACCTGCTTACAAACACCAGCGCGATCGTTGTCCCCTGCTTATGTAATACGACGAATATTACACAACGCCACCTGACAACTACCACGCTACCGTTTAAAGATTACCTTACCAACTTATTTATTGATATTTACATTATGTTGAATGTAGTCAGATTTATTTTGTAGAACGCGGTACTGCGACAGACTGCAGCTGTTCCTTTTATAGGTATTTGCCTCATTGTATTGTTTTTCCTGCATTTTTTCGTAATGTCAATTTAAAAGAGATTTAATTTTTCACGTATCCCATGGGAAATTTTCACTGACCGTGATATTTAAATGTGTTAATATGGTTCCCGGCGGGCGCCAGAAGTGTTGCCGAAGTGCAAACCGTACTATGGCTAGTACATAAATCTTCATGTGTTAGACACATATTGCAGTCAAATCAGACGGATTTATCAACGTTTTTTTGTAAAACTATGAAACTTCCTAGTTGGTATCGAGTATCAATACATGTATAAAATAATTGCGTTTGTATACAATATTTATAATGTTGAAATAGGTCAATTCATCGTAAAGGCAAGCACCTGTAGCACCAGCGCACTCTACGAAACCCCAAATTAATAAGCAAACGACAGAATATTAAGTTTAATTGCTGTCCTTGACATCAGAGTTTTTTAGTCTCCTTGGGTTTGAACGTTCCAATTTTCAAACCCTTGAAATTAATTTTTATACTATATTTGAAACTTTTCTGGAACAAACCTCAAATCAGGTTTCTTGACATCCACTAAATATACCATTTTGCTATAAATTATTATTAAATAAATCAACTAATGCATAAATTTCATAAATTTTTATTGTTTGGCTAGAAATGAATGATAGGAAAGGGTTGTATAAAAACTTTAAACTGTACGTGAATTATTACGTACAATTCACTTGTAAAAATTAGCCTGTTTATTCAAAATGTTCACAAACTAATTTTTTTATAAAATATATGTAACTTTTATATAATAAACTATTATTATCTTTTACTTTATGAATTTCTAAAAAAAAAACAACTGAATTAGTATCCAATTGGTCCATTTTTTGTGCAATCATCATTACGATAAAAATATAAGTTTATATTGTTGTTCTATTCAGTAGTGTTAATCCAAAAATGAAATATAAAGACATTAACACCGCATATCGCAAGGTCAAATAATCGTACTTAATATAGCTTATTGTCCTTGTTTACTATGCAGAAAAAATTAACTATCACAAATGTTCCGGTTTATTCTTAAATTACCATTATTTTATACTTAATTAGCGGACAACAACAAATACGTAGCATAGTACATGTAACGTTTAATACTTCTTAATTTTAACGACTAAATGGTGTACCATTTAAAAGCTTTACGGTAACGACAATGCATTTTATTTATTATAATGAATACTGGGTTTAAGTTAAAAAAATGAATTGAACTTTTGTGTTCAAGAACTAATCTTCAGAGGTAACGACGTATTTATAATATCTTTAGAAAATAGCTTATAACATAACGAACAAGCACCCAGTAAGAGTATTGCTTAAGTATGAATCATGGATAAAGTTATTATTGTTAAAAGTACTAATTGAAATTTTAAAATATTGAAGATGATAGCATTACTAAATTAAAATAATCGATTGGACGTATCACTTTGATTTTTAATTGCGGTTAGGATCGAAGAAGTATTACTTTAATTTTACAAATGTTTAAAGGTCTCAAATTTATTATGTTAACGTAGTTAGCCATTTTCATGTATGTCATATTATATACTTGGTCCTTGATGTCCTGTTACAGTTTACTTTTACGGAGGCAACGTTGTCAGGACTCACAAGTACCTAAGAGTATATACTTTGTATAAAAAAACGAGTTGTGTAAGCAATAGGGCTCAACAGAGTACACTTGGTACCTATATGTATATGTATATATATATATATATATATATATATATATATATATATATATATATATATATATATATATATATACCTGCTTGAAATATGATATATCTGATTTAATACGTTAAATAAAAATATATTTGGAAATCCTTATCTTTTTTTGTATTAATATTACCTTTCAAAATTGTTATAAAGATGTTGAAACAATTTTGTGCAATTCGAAAAACTGAAAACACAAACTTAAGCCTGCTATTAATATAACAGCTTGATTAATGGATAAAGCGAACTATGGAACACCATGTTAGTAAAGAATAACTAGATCATTAATAAATTAAATATTCTTACACTGCCTTGAAGATGACAAATCACACCCTCTAACGATCGAAGCCTTTTATCAATTTCAAATTAAAGTTTTTCACAACTCTACATTTACATCATAACTTTTTTTAAATAACGCTCGAAGTAATAGCAAAACTAAAAATAAAATTTTTTTGTGGCAAATTTGTTGAGTAAGGTGTGACAATCTAAAACGGTTAAGTGTAAAATAGCATCTTTTAAAGCAATACATTAAAGATAAAGATAAGTGTCATCTTATTTTATCTTAAACGAAACGATCTGAGACGACTCACAGGACTGCTATTTTGAATTTTACTGTTTGAGTTGAAGGGAAAATGGAACCCTGAACTTGAATGAACAAATTTACCAGAAAAAGTTATTTTTTTGCTTCCTCTTTGCAATCGACGTTGTTTGTTTGTCACCAATGAACTGTAATGAATGAAAAAAATATCCGGAGCCGGAAACGAGAAAATAACATCTCTGAAATCAACCAAGCTTAAGGAATGAATTAGTTTTAAAAATGTGTTGCTCATCCCATGTAATAGGTTAAGATATTCAACAAAAATGTAAAAAAGTGATTTCGAGTACAATCAACCAGGTATTTTTATAAAAATGAGTATTAATTACTAGTGTTAGGAAGAAAAAGAATTAAATATGAGTTTTCGTTTCAGCATGTACCGTACTAACAAAAACGCTATATATTCATAACTTTAACGGGCGGTAGAACGAAGTAAGGAGATACGCATCATAATTTCGTAACTCATTTCCACCAGAAAGCTTGGTAAGCTGGATATGTTTTAGCTACGCCTAGACAACAAATCTGTGCAGTTGATGTTTTTAGATCAAAAGAATAATAATAATAATAATAATAATAATAATAGTAATAATAATAATAATAATACTCTATTGCTCAACGGAAAGAATATCCAATTAAAGAACACATATAACTAAAATATAAGTGTAAAACAAACTGCATAGTTAAACTACAACTAAAACAAGTTTAAACAGTAATTTGACGACATTGTTAATATATATGATTATATGAATTAGGGAGGGAGAAAAGAGGTTAAACAGGAAAGAGAAAAATTATTGCAGTATGTAATATTGCTCAATAGGTCGTCAAGTGTTGCGATATTTAAATCAATATTAGCATTTATAGTATTAAAATTTAATGGCATTGTATAAGTAGGTGCTTTTAATAATGATGTAAATGGAAAACAAATACCTCGAAACATAGAAATTGTAAATTATAAATGGCAACAAAATATAGCGAATGTATAATTATGTAATTAAACATTATTATTATTTCCATATTGCAGGCTCACATTCCATTAATATAAGTAATCTGACTGTAATATCATTATATTTAGAATATACATCAGTTTTACATACATAACGATAAACTTTACATCGATTCTTTCATTATCTGAATAACGATTGATTTTATAAGAAAAAGTTTAGACGCATTTTTAAAGAAAATTTAATTTTACATAAATTTTATTTATAAGGTTTTTTAATGTAAAGCGAAATAAACGTAAAAATTAAATAAATATGATTGAAAATGCTGTATCTGTGTTATTGATAGTTTTATAGAAGCGGGCGGCTTTGGAGAATTTGTTTTTAAGTTAACATGTATTTATGTCTATTAATGTCTAACTGACATGAAGTTTTAAACGTTATTCTGACATAGATTATTGTTTTTGTTTTTACAATGTTGCCTCTTATCGTTATGAACGTATAAAAAAGTGGCTGCATAGTTATCCTAAAAAAATTGAAATGACTACTATTTCATCTCTTTGAATTTAAGGTAGAATTTAGTGTCTATATTAACCTCCGTCTGTCAAGAAGTGTTAAATGTCGTTTGACATAGATTATTGTTTTTGCGTTTACAATATTGCCTATTTTCGTAATGAACTTCTTATAAAAGAGGTAGCATAATTATCCTTAGAAAATGTTATTACAGTTATTTCATTTCTTTTAATTTCGCCTTACTATGTTGGTTTACTTACTTTGACTTGATCTATGTAATTCATATGTTAAAAAGATTTTACTTTTAGAATTTAATTCTTTAATATAATTACGTAAACAAACTACGGCATACATTTGTGTGGGGCCAAAATAATATATTAAAAGACAAGTTTCATAAGACCAGCCTTGACGCACGATCCCAAATTTCAAAAAACGAGTGGCGTATCCACGACTTTTTTAATGAACGAGTGCTTCAAGGTCTTACGAAACAAGTTGCTATTTTTTGTAATTTGCCCTTTTTATCCCGTTTTTAAACAAAAATTTTTACTTTAGTTGATTTAGGGATTTTTGTGGCGGTTGTTTGTGTTTAACATTAAAAGTGAAAATTTTATCTAGACCTATGGAAGATAATCAAGATAATCTTGTATGTACGTCCCCTGAAATTGCCAAAAATCTCCTCGCGAATATGCTTACATCATAGTTTTCCACTGGACGTATCCTGTTTTTGACACATTTTGCAATAGTGACATGCATGACATAATTCCGTATCAAGCTTTGCCAACCTAAAAATTTTCGTAAAATGTTCTGTGAATTAATGGCTATAATGACATCGGAGATGATGACGTGGGGTTTTCTAATATGTCTATTAACCTCTTAAGGAACGCATTTATTTGCAAAATCACTCAAAAATAACGATTTTAGTTATTACAGTTATTACTACAAACAAGGTTATTATAGTTAGATACAATCTAAAGTAAAAATGCATGTCTTATTTAAAAATTCAAATAACCATATGCGCTCCCCCGAGTTAACTCGGGCGTAAATTATTTTTATAAAATAAAGAATACGAGATAATTCTTCCTGAATTGAGTTACACTCAGTTTAAATATTAGTTACCGTATAGAACACTTTAAAATAAGGAGTGACGTACAGAGGTACGTCACGGTCAGGACAAGTATGATATATGGCCTCTCTCCGAATATTCTTTACACGCGCATCTCGAATTCTGCTGCACATTCCACTTTGGCGAGCTGGATTTTGATTTTTTTCCGTAACTGGAATGTACTCAGAGAAATGACGTCTGAGAGGTGTGAGATGTATTATGCCTTGCCACGCGAAAATATTTCTTGATGGTATTTTTCCGTCATAAGCTGTATTAGATTCAATCTATAAACTAACGATGATTTGGTACCTCCAGTTTTGCGAAGGAATTTCACAAGGCTAAGTCCATCAGGTGAAGATTTTACCTCTTTTTCGTGTAAGATTGTAATCCTACTACCTTCCTTAATCGACTGGGACAATAATAGCATGTCTTCCATGTCTTCTCTGGGCGTGGTACAGGTTCAGGATCCCCAGTAATTTTAAAATACACCTGATATCCTGCTGATGATCTTGACCTAACTTTGAGATTCTGGCCTCCATCCATGTTAGTAAGTTGATGTGTTACATCAACCATATGGTCACAGCGAGAAAGTGGTTTAACATTTGCCTTCAATTTATTATGGCAGCATACAACATATAAATTAATGCCAGTTAGATTGAACATGCTATAAAATATGAATAAGAGCCATCTTCGCATATATCTGTCGCAACTCTTTTTCTATTGCAACTCATAATGCTACAAAGTTGGTCGAATGTATCGACGCCGGCCTTAGTTTGATTATAATTCAGAACGATGGCTGGTTTACCATTCTATGTACGGACATCTGTTCCTTCGTGAAGCGTTGAGAGAAGCAGAATAACATTACCTTTTTGGACTATATGATAGTAATGTTTTTTAATCAAAACAAAACATGGAAGTTCCGGATCGTTTTCCGTAGTTTCTAAAAGTTCTGCAGGAATCTTCTTTCTATTGTTGCGTAAAGTTCCTAAAAGCATTAACTTATAGGATTATCCAATAATTCATCAGCAAGGCTAACTCAAGTGAACCATTTATCTATCATAATGTTGCAGTTACCTCCTTGGAATTACAATTGACTCGTGCCTTCTAGTTTCCCAATAAAATGAACAATGGAGCTTCATCATCAGAGTACCCGTCAACTTGATTACTGATAATATCTTCATATAGAGATTCAGCTGGGATACCAACAAGTGGATTGGATACATTGGACATGTCCATATCATTTTCGTCAGAATCGATGTCTGAAAAATCTTATACTGTAGGTTATCTTCTTCTCAATCACTACCGTCTCTTCGAAAGGGTTAAGTTCTCCGTCTTCACCGTTCATTATTTTTTCAATTTAGTTTTGCAACTGTGTTTCTGTCAACGGTCTGTCTTTATCCCAATTGAAGAAATTTTCTTGAAAATAAATAGGTGTAAGTTCAGGTTAAATGAGTAATAATTCATTCACCTGATATGGAAGAAAATGATCTAAAATATTATAAATACAGGTTGCGAGAATAATTATTGGACAGGCGCAAAGAAATCACGGCCATACTAATATTTCGTAAAATTTACGACGAGGCGTCGAAAAGATCACAACAAAACAACCACATCTACATGAAAACTCATCAAGCACTAGGTTACTAGTAAATAGGAAGATACTTGCCACTTGGAGCTGATACGTTGTACGAAAGTGTACGAAAATAACTGAAGTAGTGTAAGCGTCGTAAAATTTAGGACGAATTAGTGTTCTTGGGTTAAATATATTAAATCATTAAAAGTGAAGGAAGTTGTAGTCCGGTATAGTTAGATATATATATATATATAAAAATATATATATTGTAATGATAATTATTAGTTTATTTATATCATTGGCTTAAATTTAATAATATCAATATGGGCTTTATTATTAGATTATGATTAATCTCAATTGGGATAGGGTTCAAGGATTTAGTTGAAGATAATAAATTTTTTTGTATAGGAAATATCCTATACTAAATTGAATTTGACGTATAAAATTTGCTCTGAATAAGTTTTGCTTTCTAACGCATGCGTTACTGACTTTAAGTGTAAAATAATTAAAACTGTCAAAAATGTCAAATATTAAGAAATTTTAATGTTTGGATCAAAATGTGAAAATTTAGAAAAGAAAAGGAAATGATTTGCTTCACAGGTGTTTACACAGGTAAATAATTGAAAATTCTTAATTAATAACATATAACAAATATTATTTGCAGGAAATACCAATAACAGGGTTAAAAATTTTAAAACTCACAGATACAATCCTTCCTGTCGATTGAATGATGTCTTCAAACTTCAGCTGGAGGCAGGCAATGTTCACTCGGATGTTGTTGTTACGAATATCCAACTGCTATCTCGGTTCTCGAAGACACCAACCTCCAATCTTCAAGATGTTTTCCTTCCAAAAAACGGCAACCTCCAAACACTTATTTACTATGGTAACTTTTATTAAAATGGTTTTAAATCTTATGATTGATTTCGTTTAAACTGTATTATTAGTATCCAAGATTTTTGTTAACACAATTTTATTTTAGTTACCGAAAATATAATATTTATTTAAGAGGAATTGTCCGGATAAATAAAACAACTTTTCACCAAATAAAAATGGAATTTAATTTGGTATATGAGTATTATTTCAAATCGGAAAACATGAAAACAAATTTTCACAAAATCGTGACATCAATTAATCGTACAGCAATGATTTATTAACAACGACAGGTATCGGTGACCGAACTATTTAATTTTAACCGAAGTTATAAAAACAAGTGCTCTCGAAATTATTCGTACCGTAAACTTTCTCGACGAAAATAAATTAGGTTAAGTAAACACTAAATTAGCAACACTGTTTTAATCTTTTCACTTTTGGAACAAAAACTGGAGAGAGAATGACTTCCTGAGCTCTTGCTTTTATAGGTTTCTGGTTGCTACAGAAATTTCAATTTTTTTACAGCCATATTGCAAAATTTACAATGAATGTGATTGGCTAATCAAAATTAAGAATTGTACAAAATGGAATTTTGGCCGTAATTTTCTTATACATGGTCGGAAATGAAATTTAAAACAGAAATGAAAACTATGTGAAATTTCGAATAAAAGGACACCGAATAAGCAATAAATCCTACCACTAATAAACGAAACAACTTAATCTAATCAAAATAAGCTACTAACTATACACACTTACAAGCTACACTAAAATTACTTGCGAAAATGGAATTCTGAGGACAATTTACATAAGAAAACATATCTTTTTAAATTCAAAACATTTAATTTAATGAAAATTTTAAGTTTTTGTAAATTTGTCTAGAAATCAACTTAGATTTAGCAAAATTTTGCGGATAAAACGCTGTATCCTTATAAAAAACTTATTTATATTGTGAAAGAACATCTATTATTTGCTTTAAGAGCAAAAACTAAATCTAATAATATGGAAAAAGTATAAAATTATGTGAAAAATCTAAAATTTACAACGTAACCATACTTAAATTTTAAATATGAAATAAATTCATATTAAAATATGTTTTTAGCACTTTAAATGTTATGTTTAAGGTTTGTACAACTTGTCTTTATTGTTCACACTACTTATTTGCAATGCATAATGTTATTTAATCTTGCATTGAAAATGTCTCATCGTCTAACACTGTTTTGGGATTTTTACACTATAAATTGTACGGCACTATAAATGTTTGTATGCCAAAATGTTCTAAATGTCTTTCTTGTTGTGAATCATATATTATAAATTTTGTCACTAATTCACTAACAAAAATGTGTGCGAAAATTGTCTATACTATCCATATTATAACCCTTTTAACTAAATTTTTGTATTTCCTGCTTTTAAAAACTAAACATACCTTATCCCTAACATAATCCTAACTACATAGTCCATGTTTAAACACCTGTGAAATGTCTACTTGCCAAATTACCTTTGAAAAATTGAATTTTATTGTAAAAATTGCACTACTAAAATGACTCTACGAAAATGGTGATATTTAACATCTTTGACAATTTTGGTAGCAACAAATTGCTTTTTATGATGAAACCAAACTTAGCAAATGATATTCAGATCAATTTATACCAAATAAATTTATTTTAAACACATCGTGAACCATATTTATGTAAAATTGTGTCTCGCACTTGTATCGAGCCAGAAATTACCCCTTTTTATGACCCAAATGTCATGTAAGCTGTCCGATACTTCTATTACCTCTTTCTAAACATCTCAAATTCCCCAATTTAAGAATGAAGATATTTTTGTACAAGAAAATATTAAGTTCTTTAATTGACCTACCTATTAAAATTAAATTTTGAAATATGGATAACTTATAGAAGTATGAAAATTTTAGATTCATCTAGGCACCTCAATTTTATGTACATATTTACTTGCTACGCTAGGTTCTTCATTTATCAACACCAAATTTTCTTGTATAATGTTTATAACTTCTTGCTTGTAACCAATGTGATTGATATTGAATTGCTCATCCTTTATAATTCTTTCCACCTTCAAATACTGGATATGCGGTTTATATAAATTTAATCTTTTATTGTAGGGCTGTACCCAGTTTAATTCATCTTTACCAATTCTTATCTTCATATTTGCCATCGATAATCAATTTTAATTGCTTAATCAAATCCATTCCGATTATTAACTCCATTTTTAAATTGTTAGTTATAAACCATTGTGTTTGAAAATCTGTTCCCCACCTTAGCTTCAGTATGTAGCATCCTATTTATAGTGCTAAGCTTCTTATCCGTAGCTGCCATAACTTCTATTTTGTTTATTCTAATGATCTCATCTTTAAATAAATCGTTATTCTCATCGATGATCTTTTCCTGTATTAATGAAATTTCTGATCCGGTATCAACTAATCCTAATAAATTTAAATTCTTAATTCTAATGTTAACGAAAGGTAATAAAATGTTTGTAGTTTCTGGTTCTGAATTTTGTTCAATTTCTAAAAATTCCGTAGGATGTTGGTAGTTTGTCTTTACATTGTTGACAAGGAAGCTCGTATTTAAAAATTTTGAACGGTGATCTTGTCAAAGTCCTTTTGTGTGTTCTTTTCTTCGTCTTGGGATGCATGCAATGGCATTGACCCAACTAATCCTTCCACAACTCGGTTCCTCCTTCTCCCGTACCTGGATGTTATTCACCCTCCTATTCTGATCATCCACGATCTCTTGGTATGGCCTTCTATTTTCTTTTTGCATATCATTTCTACGATGATCCTTTCCTTCATTCTCTTATTATTCTGATGTTCGTTCATTATCCTTGGCTTGATTGTTGTAATTAAATCTGTTCCTATCGTAGCCATTATTATATCCTCCTTTTTGTTGGAAGTTGTTCCTCTCTTCCCGATCTATAATTGCCTTCCCTATTGTTGCCATTTTGGAAATACCTCTACGATTATCAGCACGATGATATTGATTTTGATAATCCCTCCTGTCATTTCCATAATTCCTATTATAATTGTCTCCTATTGTCCTCTTTCGTGCCTGTAATTATATTCCTTCTGTCATTTCCATAATTCCTAGGGTTAAATTCTCTCTTTTCGTAACTGTTCTGATGCTGTTCATGCATCGTATCTTCAAAAATTGCAGTAGTGATGTTATATTATCTATATTTTGCAGAATAATGTTTTCTGCCACATTATTCTCCAGTTGCCTTGCTAAATATTGAACTATTTCTTGTTCATTCATCGGTGGTGTGAAGTATCTTGCTATTTGGTATTTCTTCATTACATAAATCTCCTCGAAGTGCCATAGTTTTGTCATACTTCCCCTTGAAAATTCTTCCTTATTACATTTTGTTGGACATCACTCCAATATTGTTTGGTAAATAATTCCTTGAAGTGCTTATAATCGGTACATTGCTCTTGTACTAAATTGTACCATAGTTCGGCATTCCCTTTAAGCATCTTTTCACCAAACGCATTCTTTGTTTATTGTCCTTAATGTCATTAAAATATTCTTCTATATTTTTCAAAAATAGCATTGGCGATTCTTGCTTGCCTTCAAATTTTATGGCATCTCTTGATTCCACAAATTATCCCAGCCGATTTGAAAATTTCGGGTGTTTCACGTTCTTTCAACTCTTCTAGGTCATGATCTTTTTTTTATTGCAAATTTCCCTATCTGTTTCTTGTTCTCATCCTTATTCTTATCCACCTGAAACATATTTGTTCGTGGATGTCATGTATCCTTCCTCTTATCATTTATTTCGTTAGAAGCCCTTCTTTAGACGGGTTTCAGTTCTAATTTTTTATCCAACTTTATCTTGTCATCTGCCTCTTTTATTGTCGATAATCGTTCCCCATAACTTATCATTTTCTCGGTGCATGCTGTTACTTAATTCTTCCTTCGTTTTCTCCATTTTATGCACTAACTTTTTATCATTCTCCCACTTATTCAGTTGTCTATCGATACTTTCTTGTAGCCGTCTCATTCCTCCTTCCTTTCTTCCTCTGCTTTTATTCTATTTTCTTCCCTTCTTTCCTATTTTCTTCAAGCTTGTTAAATTTTCTATTAATTTTTCCTCAGCTTTTATTCTTTTTCCTCAAGCTTTTAAATTTACTGTCAGATTTTCTTCTTTCTTTCTTGTCTTGCTTTTCTTTCTTGCTCTTAATGGGATTATCATGTCCACGTCTAAGCTTTTGCTTTCTCCACTGGACTTCCCCTTCTTTTGTTTCAACATCCTTTTCAATATTTCCATCTTTGTAACTAGATCCTGTTTTCTCTTTTACCTCAATATCTTTAGGGTAAACTTTTCCTGATCTAGTTACCCGATCTTGCATTCACTAGTTGTATTAACTAAATTTGCCCTTTTTATAAAATTCCTAACACTAATAACACAATAAACAATAAACAATAACAAATAACAATAAAACAATAAACGAAAAATGAAAAACTAAATATCTATAAAATTTTTTGTGCTTTTATATCCAAAATCTTCAAACTAAATCGTGCCCACACGTTGGTGCCAATAAATTGTAATGATAATTATTAGTTTATTTATATCATTGGCTTAAATTTAATAATATCAATATTTTTTATTATTATGATTAATCTCAATTGGGATAGGGTTCAAGGATTTAGTTGAAGATAATAAATTTTGTATAAGAAATATCCTATACTTAAAATTTGACGTATAAAATTTGCTCTGAATAAGTTTTGCTTTCTAACGCATGCGTTACTGACTTTAAGTGTAAAATAATTAAAACTGTCAAAAATGTCAAATAATTAAGAAATTTTAATGTTTGGATCAAAATGTGAAAATTTAGAAAAGAAAAGGAAATGATTTGCTTCACAGGTGTTTACACAGGTAAATAATTGAAAAAATTAATAACATATAACAAAATTATTTGCAGGGAAATACCAATAAAGGGTTAAAAATTTTAAAACTCACAGATACAATCCTTCCTGTCGATTGAATGATGTCTTCAAACTTCAGCTGGAGGCAGGCTTTCACTATTTGTTGTTACGAATATCCAACTGCTATCTCGGTTCTCGAAGACACCAACCTCCAATCTTCAAGATGTTTTCTTTTCCAAAAACGGCAACCTCCAAACACTTATTTACAATGGTAACTTTTATTAAAAATGGTTTTAAATCTTTATGATTGATTTCGTTTAAAATGTATTATTAGTATCCAAGATTTTTGTTAACACAATTTTATTTTAGTTAAAAAAAATATTTATTTAAAGGAATTGCCTATGGAAGATAATCAAGATAATCTTGTATGTACGTCCCCTGAAATTGCCAAAATCTCCTCGCGAATATGCTTACATCATAGTTTTCCACTGGACGTATCCTGTTTTTGACACATTTTGCAATAGTGACATGCATGACATAATTCCGTATCAAGCTTTGCCAACCTAAAAATTTTCGTAAAATGTTCTGTGAATTAATGGCTATAATGACATCGGAGATGATGACGTGGGGTTTTCTAATATGTCTATTAACCTCTTAAGGAACGCATTTATTTGCAAAAATCACTCAAAAAATAACGATTTTAGTTATTACAGTTATTACTACAAACAAGGTTATTATAGTTAGATACAATCTAAAGTAAAAAATGCATGTCTTATTTAAAAAATTCAAATAACCATATGCGCTCCCCCGAGTTAACTCGGGCGTAAATTATTTTTATAAAATAAAGAATACGAGATAATTCTTCCTGAATTGAGTTACACTCAGTTTAAATATTAGTTACCGTATAGAACACTTTAAAATAAGGAGTGACGTACAGAGGTACGTCACGGTCAGGACGGAAGTATGATATATGGCCTCTCTCCGAATATTCTTTACACGCGCATCTCGAATTCTGCTGCACATTCCACTTTGGCGAGCTGGATTTTGATTTTTTTCCGTAACTGGAATGTACTCAGAGAAATGACGTCTGAGAGGTGTGAGATGTATTATGCCTTGCCACGCGAAAATATTTCTTGATGGTATTTTTCCGTCATAAGCTGTATTAGATTCAATCTATAAACTAACGATGATTTGGTACCTCCAGTTTTGCGAAGGAATTTCACAAGGCTAAGTCCATCAGGTGAAGATTTTACCTCTTTTTCGTGTAAGATTGTAATCCGCTACTACCTTCCTTAATCGACTGGGACAATAATAGCAGGTCTTCCATGTCTTCTCTGGGCGTGGTACAGGTTCAGGATCCCCAGTAATTTTTAAAATACACCTGATATCCTGCTGATGATCTTGACCTAACTTTGAGATTCTGGCCTCCATCCATGGCTTAGTAAGTTGATGTGTTACATCAACCATATGGTCACAGCGAGAAAGTGGTTTAACATTTGCCTTCAATTTATTATGGCAGCATACAACATATAAATTAATGCCAGTTAGATTGAACATGCTATAAAATATGAATAAGAGCCATCTTCGCATATATCTGTCGCAACTCTTTTTTCTATTGCAACTCATAATGCTACAAAGTTGGTCGAATGTATCGACGCCGGCCTTAGTTTGATTATAATTCAGAACGATGGCTGGTTTACCATTCTATGTACGGACATCTGTTCCTTCGTGAAGCGTTGAGAGAAGCAGAATAACATTACCCTTTTTTGGACTATATGATAGTAATGTTTTTTTAATCAAAACAAAACATGGAAGTTCCGGATCGTTTTTCCGTAGTTTCTAAAAGTTCTGCAGGAATCTTCTTTCTATTGTTGCGTAAAGTTCCTAAAAGCATTAACTTATAGGGATTATCCAATAATTCATCAGCAAGGCTAACTCAAGTGAACCATTTATCTATCATAATGTTGCAGTTACCTCCTTGGAATTACAATTGACTCGTGCCTTCTAGTTTCCCCAATAAAAATGAACAATGGAGCTTCATCATCAGAGTACCCGTCAACTTGATTACTGATAATATCTTCATATAGAGATTCAGCTGGGATACCAACAAGTGGATTGGATACATTGGACATGTCCATATCATTTTCGTCAGAATCGATGTCTGAAAAATCTTATACTGCTAGGTTATCTTCTTCTCAATCACTACCGCTCTCTTCGAAAGGGTTAAGTTCTCCGTCTTCACCGTTCATTATTTTTTCAATTTAGTTTTGCAGCTGTGTTTCTGTCAACGGTCTGTCTTTATCCCAATTGAAGAAATTTTCTTGAAAATAAATAGGTGTAAGTTCAGGTTAAATGAGTAATAATTCATTCACCTGATATGGAAGAAAATGATCTAAAATATTATAAATACAGGTTGCGAGAATAATTATTGGACAGGCGCAAAGAAATCACGGCCATACTAATATTTCGTAAAATTTACGACGAGGCGTCGAAAAGATCACAACAAAACAACCACATCTACATGAAAACTCATCAAGCACTAGGTTACTAGTAAATAGGAAGATACTTGCCACTTGGAGCTGATACGTTGTACGAAAGTGTACGAAAATAACTGAAGTAGTGTAAGCGTCGTAAAATTTAGGACGAATTAGTGTTCTAGGGTTAAATATATTAAATCATTAAAAAGTGAAGGAAGTTGTAGTCCGGTATAGTTAGATATATATATATATATATATATATATATATATATATATATATATATATATATATATATAAATATATATATATATATATATATATATATATATATATATATATATATATATATATTAATCTCAATAATTTACATTCAACTTAAGTTAACAAATATACGGTGCTCATGGTTGTATAATTAATGCCACCTACAACCTTCAGTTGCAACCAGTTTGAACTTTAGATTACAATAACGCTTTTGCGACAAAGAAATGGAAGGCGTTTGACGAGGTTCTTAAAACATGCTTATTATTGATACCATACAAAAGCGCATTTGAAAAAAAATGAATTTGCTTAATATTAAGCTGATATGCTTTGTAATTTAATGGCAAATAACGATTTAAATGAAGTAATTTAATTTATTGGAGTATTCAAGATGTTCACCTTTGTATCAGAGCTATTCAACCTCAGATATTTAAATTCGTCTCAGGAAAGCGATTGATATTCAGTAATTACATGCATTTTTTGGAAATAGTAATAGGAAACGAAATAAAGAGGAGGTGTCCCGTCTTGCTGAAAATGTAGCAAAATATCATTTAACTTATGTTACCGCCAACATTTGGTTGGCTATTCCATTATAAGCAAACTGGTGTTTTCTACAGCAGGTTTAAGTAAATATCATCATTTAGACTTTATTCGAGAAACAGCGAACCAGCAATGGTTTTCCTAGAATACCTGCTCAAACATCTACTTTTTGTGATCGTTGGATGTGTCCGTCCAATTTTCGTAAATAGTAGTTGAGTTTATTTAATATTCCATTTAATAAAATATGGTTTCATTTATTAACTAAGGTTCTTTACCAAGCCTAAAACTGAACAGAAATTACTATAGTCTTCGAGCAACTTTGAAAGCGTTTGTGTTTTATGATTAAAGACTAAAAATGTTGAACTTACTTGTTCGCAAATGGTAATTATTGGTTATACACTTTCTTGTTCAGAAGCTACCAACTATATGAAAGATACTTCGGAAAAAATTTACTGGATCAATCCGTTACACAAACTTTACACCAGCGAATTGACAAATAAGCTCTCATTTTTGTATGGTACCAATGAAAATCATTCTTCAATAATTAAAATACTTATCTTTTGGGTTCGTTAAATGATGTATTTTTATTTATAGTTTATAATATACGTATATATATATAGTATATCTATATGGATATATATATATATATGTACATATATATATATATATATATATCATATATATATGTGCAACTAAAGTTTTGTCCTTAAATTAGGAGGTGCAACCAGTATAATTGATGTGTCTGAACTTCCTTGTTAGCTATATATTCCGTCCACGTACAAAAGCAGGCTTTTCCTAAGTTGTTTGTGATTATGTGTATTCCGAAGTTATAAAACCACATTTGGATGCGGTATAATACCTTTGAAGTTGCTAACTTCGAAAGTGGCACTGTCTGCTGAAGGTGCATTGTGATATAAACTATGTGGTCTAACTTCTTCTCTTTGTCAGTTTTGATCGCTTCATTTGCTGCATGAGAGTTATCTCTATGTTTATTGCTTAGTTCTCTAGCGTCACATGTGCTACATGTGTCACTTTTTGAGGGCCTAAATGACAAATTTAATTTTAGAACAAAAAGCTTAGAGTAGGAACTCTTCATTATTTTGAACACTTCCGGAAGCTTTTGTTGATTACATTCTTCAAGATATAGCCGGTATAATTTACTCAGGTTTTCCTCAATGGGAAATTTTGATATATGGTCGACGATTTGTTGCTTTACTTCTTGACCCATTTTATGTGGCAACTTAAAGTGTTTTCCCTTGACACCTGGGGGAGATGCTGGCACACCCGCCAGTAATGGAATTTTAGTTATATATTTTTTTGACCAATTTCCTGAATTGCTATATATATATATATATATATATATATATATATATATATAAATAAGTACAAGCCTTAAATATGTTGTGGTGATGTGAAAAGATATTTGGTTATCTTGAATTGAACATTATTTTACTTTTGTTAGAGTTGAATTTATGTGAGACAAAGTTTGTGTTTATAAGGTGAAATATTCATTAGATTAGTAGTAAACTTAAATTATTCGTATTTAAATATGAATCTCATAACGTGAATTTATATATTTAGGAATTAATCTACGCCACTGGAAAAGGGGTCGAAAATAAACTGCGAATACATTGAAACATTTTGTATGAATATAACGTAAATCTTATATTCAAGTTCAAGATTGTAAAAAAAAAGTATCAACTAATAAATGAATTTTAATGCGAGGTATATAAATTAATGTTTATATTAAAAATAAATTAACATGCGTTTAGAATTTATAAAAGATAACGAACCATCACTGATCAAACCGTGACCGGAGCACTTGTCGATAAAATTTATACTAAATTCAACAAAAACTGTTAAGGAGTAAAACAGATAAAACATCGTGTATTTATGTATTTATATCAGGATATATAAATTATATAAAAATTATTAGAATGGAATTTCACAGTAGCCCTAATAAATTATATAAAATTTCATGTGGTTCTACACCAAAAATTTAGACCACGAGCTAGGAAATTAACCAACACCTTCTAGAAAGTTAGCTTTCTGAATTTTCATTGGTAATTCGATATATTCCTACTCCTTTAACGGTGAACATCTATAAATAGCACTAATGAACGAAAGGGATTCAGACTGCATTGAGTCTTGCATTTAGGCTGCATTTTACGTCAATGCGGAAATGTTGAAACTGAACTTATTGGCCATTTTGTCACCTATTGTAATTTGAATTAGTAAAAAATTTCAACAATTGAAGGTTTTTTGTCAGCAATAATTTAAACATAAAGTTGCTGAAATCTATTTGTGATTAAATACTAAATTTGAAAGGTCCAAGTGGCAAATTGTTAGATTTGGTTAAAAATATATATGTGTGTAGTACATTTAAGTCAAACGATTGTGTATTCAACAGGTGAGTGTTTTAAACTTGCTTCGATTTAAGTAAACTAATAAATAAAGTAATTTGTATTTATACCAAAGTTCTGCACTACAAAAACACGTCCAATTCACGAGACTTCTGGTAGCCCTAACATAGAGAAACGGGATCCTCCCAATTCTGTATCTTTGCTTTCCACACAATATAGTACAGAAATACAAAGGAGACACCTAGCAAATATTTGCAAAAAACTTCGCCTGTACCGAAAATAAAGGTAAAGGTAAAGCTACTCCTAACGTACCATGCATAAGTAGCAAACTAAAACAGGTCTAAAGCAGATTCAGATGAGACTTGTTCTTCTGATGACTCTCTCAAAAAACAGAGAGCTAAGGAACTGGAATTTACAGAAAGAAATCAAACTAAAGGTTTGAATACCGAAACCACAATTCAGTGCCCTGTTCGCAAAGTTCAAACAACAATAAAACACATAGCCCCCAATGAAAGAGACGAAACCCTCTAAAATTAGTCCGACTCTTCTAAAAGTGCGACAAATGAATGTGTCGAATGTGTTAAGGTTTTGAAGAAGATTCAGTGCGTAAAAATTAAATAAATTTGAAAATGCTTAAACTGTATTATCGATATGTTTATGGAAGCGGGACGCTTTGAAAAATTTTTAAGTTAGCGTACGTCCGAAAATATCAGAGTGTAATAAATCATCTTAACAACGACAGGTCAGTGGCGTACTTATTAAATCCATATATTATAAGCATGGGCTAATGAATACCTAGACGTCTCATGTAAAGGAGAAAGTTCTTTCAATTTTAACCGGCTGTCTTTTTAATACAAATCACTACAGCAATTACATGGGATACAATAGATTGGCCAGGTAATAATCCTACTAACGCAATAATAAAAGCAATTAGTAATATATTTTTGTATTAACAACATTTCATTTAAAGTTATGTAATAATCGGTAGTAATCTAGTAATACACATTGTAAAATTAAATTCATAATCACCATTAAGTATGTGTCAAGTTTCTCACTTTAAGAACTTTTCTGCTTTAAGAATTAGCCGAGACTCCTAAGCGGTCTTTTTTAAAAGACAAACCAACAATGTATATCTAATGGTAATTTTGCGATGATCGTTACTGCAGTTTCCAAACGAAACTAGGAAATGTTTTTCTGCAACTTCATATAATCTATTGACTACATTTTCTTCCTGTTTAACTTTTGGGTACATTATGTCAAACACCTTCAAGGGTATTGGTACCACACCATTTGTTACATTTGAAGGCGGATATAAGTTACCTAGTTCTAAACCAGCGTGGTAAGCGTTTTGTTTAATAGGCTCTTCTGGTGGTTTCATCATAATAGATGAGCTTTTTAATTCATCTACGCATTTTCTACACTTAAATTTCAGTAAAAATTTACGTAAAATAAATCTAGCAATATATCTGACTGAACACTGTTCTAGAGAAGCACGGGTCACGTTTTTCCTAGATTTAAATTTAAGTTTTCAAAATAAAAAAAACAACGATGCAGTCGCATTTGACGCCGTGGTTGAAGTTTGCCTGTCATAACTATTGCAAATGAAATCACTTTCGTCTTCTGCGCAATTAAAGTTTGTGGTAACTTTTTTCAAATTCGCACAAAACAAGTGCATAAAAGATAATCTCAGATATTTGGAAGTGGGGTTTTGGATACAACCCTCCTTATTTCGGATAACGGAAAAACAGTTTTCTAGAGGGTTCTGGTTAATAAATAATCAATATTACTATTTTCTTCCAAATGGTACTGTAATAAAGTTGACCGCACCGACTGCATTAATTCAAGAAAGCATGAATGTGCCTTATGAGCAACAGTTTCCAAAGTAGGGAGAACTTCCAGAGCGTCCTCTAAAGGTAATATTATGTGCATAGTTTTATCTGAAAGTGGCGTAGAATTTATATTGTGCAGATATTTAAAAGAGTCAAATAAATGATTAATAAAGTCTGCAAATCTTGCAGTTCGGCGGAAGCAGGAAGTTGTCCAGTTTTTATGGCCACTTGGTTAGCCGCAGCCATGGAGTTGTAAATACTTGAAATTCCAACTTACATCTCATTTTTTTGAAACGAATTTGGAAAAATGTGAATATCCGACAACTTTGGTAACAACCTGGCTGTTACGCTTTGGTTATCTAAATTATATATATCTTTAACGAAACCAACCCTTTGTTTAAGAAGAAGTGATGTGATATTAACTGGGTTCGAAAACCTTTTATAAGATGGGGAACATCATTAAAGAAATATACTCTTTAGTTTTCGTTTTTTAGAAAAGGCTCTTTTCGGCTTATGTTAAGTTTCGCTACAGTTGACTTGTAATACGTCTTTGGTCACAAACGACAGCTTTTTCAATTAGACGGCACAGGTTTAATTTTTTTAGACACATTTGAATAATGTTTTTTAATAGCACTGAATTGGCTGAATTAGGTGTCAGTAAATATACCACGGGAATTTTCCATCTGGTACGTAATTCGGTGATAATGAAAACCAGTGCTTCTGACGCAAATTCTTCTTTTCTCCCAATTCTCCAAGATCTACGAACCCTTCTATAAAATCGTGTTTTTTATTGTAGTCCCTTTTCTTGACCGGGAAGAATCAAACCGTTCCTCTGGTTCTTTGCGAAGAAGTTCTCACGATGATATAGTCGCTTCAACTTAATTTTTATTGGAGTATCAGTTGAATTTCCGATTGGTCTAATAACGCTGTTGCGATTTAACCGTTGTCGCAGTACATTGACAAAGGCAGAAATTTCAAAATGATTTTCACAGATCCTTCGGTCTTCAATTTGCTTGGCGACATGTCTAATAAATCCTTATCTCCTGAAATAACTTAATTTACTGTTTCAAAATACAAGTAGTTACAAATTGCACATACTCAAGCAAATGTTTTGACTTACGCATCTTAAATAGTCACATATTCGGATAAATAGTCTTCAATAGTTCGAATATCGTATCTTCTAGAGAATCATATTTAAATTTTGTAAATCTCTTTGAGTGTTTTAAAATAATACACAATTGTGGATGTAACTAATAATAAACTAAATAACATAATAAAAGCAACACTATACGGGTGCATTTTAGGTTTTGATTATTAAATCGAAAACTGTTCATTATTCTAAAAGAAACTACATTATCTACACCTGGCAATTACAAATTATACAATTTGAATCCCAAGCAATAAGAGTAATTGTGTCCCTTGTTTACCCCCTTTCCATGAATCAAGTTATATCAAAACGGCATTTTCTAGATTTAATTATAATACATATTTATCTCCAGAATTTAAAACCTACTGCTTGCACACTTCTGCGTTTTTCACAGAAAAGCAAACATGTCAAGACCTGGTTTGGTACGTTGGCTTTTTTCATAATTTTTGTATGCACACTTATGTCCTGAGGTACGAAAATTTTATAGACACCGGTAACTACTTTTATAACAACGTACAGTAGAAGCCTGTAGAAAGCTCTGACCGTTGGCTAGGATAATGTCTTCAGACAGATGAAACTAAGGCCTCTGCTTTTTTTTTGTTAGTATGAACATAAGTATGGTTAGTTACTTACTTATCTCAGCTTATGTAGATCTTGTGCATAGACTGCTCAGGATTCCTTCCATTCTTCAGCCATGGTCATTCGTTTCTTGTTGGTGTTGCGCTGTCTTGGGTAATTGTATAGTTTACAATCAAGAGCTGTGGTTATTTTTGGTGTTAAAAAAAAGAAAAAAAAGATTTAGATTTATTCAAATACTTGTGCTAATTGGTTTAAGTGTGGGTGTTGTTTAGTTGGGTGTAGCGGGCTCTATGTGATTCGTTCACCGGTATCATGCTAGGCCGTCATCGAATAGACGGGGGATGCGAAGTGCTTATGAAGTGTTGTCTAGGGATTCTTCTCCTCAGGGAGGTCATCAAAGAGTTGTGTTAGGATCGCGGGGGGTGTTTGAACTTTAATTTAGGTTTTTTCTTGGAAATTGAGGAATTCGGTAGTTGTAGGGAGCGGTAAGGATCTTTCTGGTTGGGATTGCGTCGTCATAAATTCTTTTGTGTGCAAAGTTTCTTTGTATTCTGTGTGTGATGGGTGGTATATTTGCGTGTTGTATTGTGAGGTCGCTAGGATAAGTGAAAGGCAACATGCGTATGCGTTTGAGCATTCGGAATTCATAGGAGCGATAGAGGAGAGGTGATTTGGGTTTATATTGGTGTATATGGGTGCTCGGAAATGCATAACCGGGCGTATGCATGCTTTGTAGGTGTGTTGTAGTGTTTTGGCGTGGCAACCTCTGATTCTACCCCGGAGGGCGCCCAGGTTTTCTTGGTTTCTTATCCCGTTAAGTATTCTTTAAACATCGGGAAGCCAATTTAGGGTTTTGGTAAGGATGACTCCTAAGTAGGTAACTTCTTGGAATGGGTGTCTATCTTGATTCAGGGTGAGGGAAACACTGTTGTTTGCTAGATTTGGGAATTTATCTTTGGTGTAGTTAAGATGTCGGATTTTTTGGGTTTTGGTGAAATTGACGGAAACCTTTCACCGGTTCGCCCAGTTGGAGAAGTTCCGTATGGTTTTGGATATGAGGCCATTCCGCTGTTCCGATTAACCGCCCAGAAGGCGGTGTCATCCTGTGCAACGACTACTCCCGGTTGTGTAACTTCGAGAATATCGGATGCAAAGATAATGTAAAGGATCGGGGCTAAGGCAGAACCTTGCGGTACGCCTGCTGTAGGTTGAAAAGGATCGGCGGTGTTTCCTGCTGTGACTCGAACTGACCAATTAGTCAGGTACGAGAGTAGGAGCTTGGAGAAGGGATCGGGTTTGTTGAGGTTGCGGATCTTACGTAGGAGACCGGCGTCATAGACCCTGCCAAATGCTTGCTTATTAAGAAACACAGCGAGGTTGCGTTGCTTGTGATTGAATCCTCTGGTGGTTTCCGTAAGCAGCTTCAACAGGGGATCGTGACACATTCGGTTAAGACAAAGCTGAATGGGCTGTTGAGAAGGACTTCGTTGAATTCAAGGTGGTCCCTGAGTCACCTGGCTAGAATCTGTTCAAAGCATTTTCCGAGGCAAGTCAGGAGGGAGATGGGTCTATAGGAAGAAGATGTGGTTAGGTTGGAGTGAAGTTTGAGTATCATTGCGTGGAGGCCGATTTCCAGTCCGTTGGGAGGTGGGATAGGATTAGGCATTTGTTGTAAATGTCGGAGAGTAATGGGAGGGCTGGGGCGGTTAGATGGCGGAGGATATTACGATTTAGGCCCTCATGACCTGGGAATGAATTTTTTCCTTTTTTAAAGTACGTGTTGATCTGGGCGGGAGTGATGGAGGCATAATTATTAATTTCGGGAAGGTTAAGGATACGGAATTCTTCAAGGCGACTCTCAAGGGGTGGTTTAAACTAGTTGTCCAATTGGGAATGTTCTGGGGATCGGAAAATGGATTGGAGGTGGAGACCAAAAAAGTCGGCCTTTCCTTGGTCGGAGGGATTAGGCTGCCGTGTGGGTCGGTTAGGTGGGATGTGGGGTTTAATTTCCCTCTGGTCAGTCTATCGAACTGTTGCCAGAAGAGTTTCCCGTTTCTATAGTCTAGCTGGGAGGTAACCTTGGTCCAGGAGTCTTCGGCGTATTTGTATGCTTCTCGTTAAGGCGATTGTATTCGGTTTTGAGAGCCGGGTCACTGGATCGCAGGAATTGACGATAGATTCGTCTTTTCTCTTTCATTCAGTTCACAATGTGCTGTGGGAGTGGTTTGAGGGAAATGTCGATGTTTTTCAAAGGGACTGAGATATCGACCGCTTTCGTAATCTCGAAAGTTGGGTCTCTAATGTCTCTCTCGAGATCTTAGGTCGTTAGAAGATTGGGTGTTGGAAGGTTGTTGGAGATGTGTTCGAAGGACACATTCTAGTCTGTTTTCGAAAAGGCCTATGCAATAACTAGGTAATTAATAGGTAATTCAAAAAATTTTTTTGGGTGGAGTGGGTAACAATATATCAATTGTTAAGTTGCTTTGTATACAACCATACAACCAATTACAAGAAATTGTGCTTTATAATTAGAAGAACACATTTTACCTTTTCTAGAAAATGCAATTATATCCTGATTTGAATGTACCGGGTGGCTAGATAAGAATTCAAAGTGCTGTTTCTCGGAAACTATTCGTCGTAGAGAATTGCGGTAAAAATTTTATAACTAAAGTGGCAAAAAAAAGACCGTGGAAAATATTTTCAAATTTGCAAGATGGCTGCCAGGGGGTGTAACCGCCATCCTAATCTTTTAAAGTGGTTTTTTACTGAAACCCACCTTGTAAATTTACTAAATAATTATGTGCCTTTTAAAGCTCAGCTTTATTCGGGTAATTTTTGTTTGGCGTATCTATTAAAATAAAGTGGTGGCGGATGATTCAGTGATTTTTTAAATAAACAGCTGTAACTCCTAAACGACTGAACTGGTGTTAAAAAACTTAGTCTCGTTGGAAAGAGCATTTATTGCTCCAACAAATCCATTTTACCTGTAATATGTCCAATTTTTAGTGATGTCTCTAAAGCGGGTTTTTCGATATAATATCAGAAAATTACAGAATTCCCTAAAAAATTAAATACAACAATATGACCTTTTTTTCATAAAAATGAGAAGAAATCATTCCTAAATAGGTTAGTGAAGACAGCATCTCCATATCTTATTCCTACCCTAAAATATCGAAGAAAGAAAATTTAATTATAAAATTTGAAAAAGTCGATGTTACATCGGTATTTATTCTTATGTATTTGTCTTTTTTCAAGATTCAATGAAAAATTTTATCATTTTATAATTTTTAAATAATGAAAGTTTTCATAATTTCAAAAATTAAAGAAAAACATGTAGGGGTATAATAATCAATGCATAAAATATGCAAGTGCAGAATAGGCAGAGTATTAGGAGTAGGCCATTGAGAAAAAACAAATACCCAAAGTCAACAAAAAAGTAAACAAATATTAAAATTTGACAGCCAGTGTAATTTATGTTTGTTGCACAAGTAAGTCCTTAAAACTACCTATAATGTCTTTTACAAACGATCAAGCTGTTGATATGAATGTCGTCAAAATGTGGCATTGGTTAAGAGAGTATACTCAGCTCGATATCCAGATCGGCGTCTACGCGATGAGAGAATTTTTCCCTGTTTTAGTGCAAAATTTGCGTAATACTGGAAGTTTTCGACCAAAGTTGCCAAGAGACTCGGCTAGAAGAATGGAAGACAATATTGTTATTGTCTTAGCATACATGTCATTGAATCCCCACGTTAGTACGAGAGCAATGTCTCTCGCGTTTCTTATGCAACGGACCACTATTCAAAACATTTTGAAGGATCATATGTAAGTTCTTATGTCACTGAAAATACTTCTTTACATGTTTCACAATGGGTTTGTAATTTCAAATTTATATAATGCACCCGTATCATATGGTTTTACATCCTGCCTTACATGACAAAGACTTTGACCGACGGATAGATTATTGTCATTGGATGTTGGTCATGATCAGGGAAAATAGAGGATTTTTATCCGAAATTCTTTGGACGGATGAAGCCACTTTTAAAAGTGATGGAAACGTTAATATGACACCAATCCTCACTGGTTGCACGAGGTCCAACATCAAACGTTGGAGTGTTAATGTGTGGTGTGGCATCCTGGACGGAACTATTATAGGTCCCTATTTCTTTGATGAACCACTAAATGGCGCCGTGTTTCTTGATTTTCTGGCAAACCAATTGGCTATTTTATTAGAAGATGTGCCTTTGAAATTAAGGCAAGATATGTTTTTACAACTAGATGGTTGCCCAGCACATTTTTCAATAAACGTGCGAAAACACTTAAATTTAATATATCATCTGAGGTGGATTGGACGAGGAAGTCTACTTCCTTGACCACCCCGATCTCCAGGCTTAATCTGTTTGGACTTTTATCTATGCGGTCGGTTAAAAGATATTGTTTACGAAACTTAACCAACAAGAGGCGACATGAAAGTAAGAATTCGAGAGGTCATTTGTAGCCTGTCAAGAGCAGAAGTTGAAGCTGCTGTAATGTCCACGCATGAGCGGCTCCAACAATGCATCGAGGTCGATGGGAGACAATTCGAGCATTTAAGTACGCATTAAGTAAGTACTTCATGTCTACTTAATGCCTACTTAAGAAGGCATTATTGCACAATCAGTCCTTTTTAGGGTCATAAATAAAATTAATAAAAAGAATTCCGCAAATTTGGAATAATACCTTTCAAAAATAAATATTATCATATTATTACATTTAATTTTTGAAATTATGAAAACTTTTATTATTTAAAAATTATAAAATGATGAAATTTTTCATTGAATCTTGAAAAAACACAAATAAATAATAATAAATACTGGTGTAATATGGAGTTTTTCAAATTTTATAATAACTAAATTTTCTTCCTTCGATATTTTAGGGTATGAATAAGATATCGATATGCGGTTTTTACTATCCTATTTAGGGATGATTTCATCTCATTTTTATGAAAGAAAAGTCATATTGTTGCATTTAATTTTTTGGAGAATTTTGCAATTGTCTGATATTATAACAAAAAACGCGCTCTAGCGGCATCACTAAAAATTAGGCATGTTACAGGTAAGATGGATTTGATGCAGCAATAAATACTCTTTCCAACGAGACTAAGTTTATTAAAATAAGTTAAGTCGTTTAGGAGTTACAGCTGTTTATTTAAAAAATCACTGAATCACCCCCCACCACTTTATTTTAATAGATACGTCAAACAAAGATTACATAAATAAAGCTGAGCTTTAAAAAGCATATAATTTTTTGGTACATTTACTATGTGGATTTCGGTAAAAAATCACTTTAAAAGATTAGGATGGCGGTTATGCCCCCTGGCGGTCATCTTGCAAATTTGAAAATATTTTCCACGGTTTTTTCTGGGCCACTTTAGTTGTACAATTTTTACCGCAACTCTTTACGACGAATAGTTTCCGAGAAACTGCACTTTGCATTCTTATCTGGCCACCCGGTACATTATCAAACAAAATTTTCAGTTGCCTGTAATGATAGTAACATAGATAGTAATATTTGTGGCATTTTCTATTATAATAGGCTATTAGCTAAAATACCGGACTGAGAAAAGATCTACTTAGACAGTAGCGTTCTCAATAAGTTAATCACCCTAGCAGGACGTAGCGTATTGATTGTTACAGCTTTGTGACCGACGTACTTAGTCCGCGCCCCACACTAACCAAAAAAATGAATACATTGGTCAGTCGTCTAGGCATTCATTAGCCTATGCTATAAGGTCTGTAAAATATAAAAATCTACAATTTTTAATACACTGAGATCCCAACCCGGCCGTCTAGGAGTTGTCTGATCTTCAGGATTACGTCGAATATTAAAGAGTCGTCCTGTGTTTGCCGTTTACCTGAAACTAGCCCGGTTTGCTATTGATATCTGTTTGCCGCTTCCATACAAAAATGACACTATTCCACTAATAACATTATTTATTACTCCTTGATATTCTGGGACGTACTTTAGAATGTCTATTAAACTCTATCTGACATGAAGTTTTAACCGTCTGTTTGACATAGATTATTATTTTTGTTTTTACAATATTGCCTATTTTCGTAAGAACTGATTATAAAGGGTTGTTTAATTATGTTTAAAGATTGTTATTAAAATTATTTCATTTCTTTTAATTTCGATTTTGTAGGTTGTTCCACACCAGGATGTTTTATAGTTGTAGAATCTTTTTTAAATTATGAATTATTAAATCATATAATTCTACCAAGTACGGAATATTTTGTCTCGCATTACATAATAAAGATTACAACAAAAATTAAAATATTAAATACTTTAAATATCAATTACATTTAACGTACCTTATGAAAGTTTTTGATAACATTAACATCGCATTAACTTACCAATTCAGGAACAAGTACGCCAACTTTTGACGTTGATTACAATTTGTTTGGTTTAAAGTTTTAGAGGTCAGAGATAAAAAACTAGCATACTGTTAAAGTGAAATAAGTTTTAAAACCCACTCGGAAGTTACATAGCTTTAATTTAATTTTCTTCATAAATAGCTAAGTAATTAAGTAACTCAAATAAATCATTAAAATTTATCTAACAAAGTATTAATCGAAATATATGAGTAAAATGAACAATTCGCAAAAGCAATTAAAAATGGTGCAAGCTATAATAGTTTTCGTTTTCTTTTCCATCAATCATTTTCTTGTTTTATTACGGTACAATTAATTTTAGAATAAGTACACAATGAGTTATCAAGAGAAATTATATTCACGTAATGCACTAAATGCATGCATTATTATTTGCATGTTGAACTAATTTTCTCCTTGCTTTGCTGCGAATAATCAATGCACAGTTTAATACGTTAAAGCACTACACCGGGATACAGCAAGATAGGTGCCCAATAATACTGTGTGAGTAAAAAGTTTGGAATAATGGCTGGAAAATTTACACTATTAACTTTTAAGAAAATTCCAAAAACAGGTCAAATTTTATTTTTAATTGCACATTTACTGGTTCTATAATGCAATATACAGGGTGATCCATCTAAGAATAATGATAGCACTGTTAACTTCTTTAAATGACAACTCCCAATTTTTATTTGTTCATTTAATAGCCAGTGCGATTGTCTAAATGACGGTATAAAACTTTTCCCTCCTTTCATACGGAAATTTTGGAGGAAATTAATTTTGAATGATAAAATCAGAATTTCAATTTTATATTATCATGACTGGAAGGTTTGACTTTTTTGTACGTACTATCCTTAGAAATTGCATTTAATATCTGGATACCATCGCAACAATGTCAGTAAATTATCCAAAGATTGGTCAAATTAAGCAAAAGAGAACGAATTGAAATATTAATGACGGGATATGGCGATAGAAAAAGAACGCAAGATCAGGTATGCCAGTTATGTAACAATATTCATCCGGAAAGATTACAGATAACTCAATCGATTGTTATCAAAATTAAAACAAAAATTCAAGAATTTAGTCATTCTAGAGATTTACCAGGAACTGGGCGACACGAGATAGATGAAGAAACGCAGCTTAATATCCTACTGGATTTGCACGGAAATCCGCATAAAACAACTCGTGCTGTTGCTGCGGATAATGAAATTAGTCAAAAATCGGTGGTAATTCACTTGTAGAAACAAAAGTGGCACTAGTATAAAATCATTTTACTGCAAGAATTGAATGAAGACGAAGACGATCCCGACCGTAGAATGGAGTTCTGTGAAACTATGATGAATATGTTACACGAGAACCCTAGAATATTAAGTAGAAACAGAAACAGAAACTTAACTGGGCCAATGTACCAAGAATTTTTGGAAAACGAATTAATTCTTGCATTAATCGTTATTTTTCCAAATCTGGAGGATCCTTACATTCCGAATAATACGTTGTGGTATCAACAAGATGGAGCACCTCTGCATCATCAAAGACTAGTTTAGCAATATTTGAGTGATGTATTTCCCAATAGATAGATTTAAAGTGGTTCAGGAATTGCCCACAAGGTCACCTGACCTCCCCCTCTCGATTTCTTTGTGGAGGTATGTGAAAAGTCAAGTTTACCGAGAGAAGCCAGACAATTCGGAACAATTAAAACAACGGATAAGAACCAAAATGGGATATTGTCAAGAAGTTGAGGGAGGATATTTTGAACATTTACTTTGAGACGGTTTTGTTTGTTTTCATTTTCAGTTGTTTTCTTTATTTTTTAGTTAAATAATGTTAATATTATCGTAGCAAACGTTACAGTTAAAACTGTATTTTTTTACTTTTTAAGTCTAATTATTTCAAAAATGTTCTTATGAAAGTGATCACAATTTTTATATCATCATTTAGACTACTGCACGGGCTATTAAAATAAATAAAAACTGGAAGTTGTCATTTACAAAAGTTGACAGTGACATTACTATTCCTAGATGGATCACCCTGTATATTTCATTATAGTATCAGTAAATGAGCAATTAAAAATAAAAGTTCACCTGTTTTTGGAATTCTCGCAAAAGTCAATAGTCTAAATTTTACAGCCAATATTTTAGACATTTTACTAACACTGTATGTTACAAAATGAATATATTTTATAGCCTTACATTTTGCTGATTTCCATCTTTATTGTAGTGTATAAAACCCCTTGAAGTGAAGCATTTTTTTTTTGTTAATTTGGATGCAGAAGTGTGTTATTAGTATTGAGTTCAAGTGGGACAGCTTTGTGATTATTGGCTGGGTCGAGACGACTTGGCAGAGGCAAAGAGCTTGTCGTAAGAAGCGACTAATCAAATGGTGAGGAAGGAGCGGTGCGAAACCGTGTCTCCAGCCGCTAGCAAGACTGCCGTTTGAGATACGCTCCCTGCGCACTAGCTGAGATTTGACGATGGCAAGTTATCTTTGGAGTGATGTGAGTGTGTGGTGGCGGTTGTATATGTTAACCCTGCTGTTCTCTTCGACAAGACTATACACTTGTGCTCCTTCGGGTCATAATGACCCGAACTCCTGAAATATGAATTAAAACCAAAATAACAACAATTTTTATACATTTATTAACTTTATTCTCTAATGCAATGTTTTTATATGAAACGTGAAACTTACAATAAATTCAACCAAATTTAAATAAAACAAAGAAAACGGAATAAAAATGTCTAATAATTGATATGATCCACTGCTTCTTACAGTCGGGACAATAACAGGTCACGTGTCCTTTACACAAATATTTTTATACTTAATGCAGGTCATATTAGTTTTGTTATCACATTTAGAAGGGCAAAATTTGCAGCGTGCTCGTTTGTTTTTGTTGCTAGTTCCAGGAAGAGGTGCAGTAGAATTTCCACCAATGGTTGTTGAATAGCTGTTACAATTCCAGCTGCTTCTTCATTACGGGAAGATGTTTTCTGGGCAAAATGTAAGGTTTACCAATTGTTTGCCCAGTTGTTCCAAAAACAGTCTTCTTTTGAATAAATCATTTTTATTCCAGTCTAGATTTATTTCGCGCCATAAGACGAAAGCATTATAGGCACTGGTATCTAAAATGTTGTAAAATAAGATTATGGGCCATAGATTTGTTTTTCGTTTGCACTGTATGCACCGATTAGCTGATCTAATGTATCAACTGCTCCTTTGTAGAATTGTAATCAAGTATAATGTGTGGTTTTTGTCTTCTCTGTCGCTTATTTGTTTCTGGTTATGAAACGTACTCATTAGAATGACCTGGTATTTTTTGGAATATAAGACACAACTGCGGTATCTTTAGTAAAATAAAATTTGGAACTATGCACAACGTTATTTACTTCCATGATAGGTATTTCAGGCTTGCTTTTCCTGACAGTCCTTAACATAGCAAGATTTCTTTTGACAAGCATTTGACCCAATTTATACGATGTAAATAAATTACATTCTGACCTCTTAGTCCATAAGTAAGGTCTAAAACTACTCTTAGCCCCTGATCCTTCCCAGGTTTTCCCCAGGTGGTTTTCTACATACTTGAACTTCTAAAGCATAAGAACTTGCACTATCACAAAACGTCCATATTTTGATGCCATATTTTGCTGGCTTGCTTGGTATATACTGATTGAATGGACAACGACCTCTAAATGCAACCAGCTGCTCGTCTACAGTTACGTTTTGCCCAGGATTGTACAATTTTGGTAGTATTTCAGCCCATTGTCCCAAAATTCTAATAGGAGCTAACTTATCGCGTAGCCTTATTTCTTGATGATCTTCGTTATTATCAAACCGTAACACGCGTGATATACAATAAAATCGTTTCAACGACATTGTTGCGCGAAAAAGAGGTCTGCCTGTTTCTGCATTCCACAAACTTCTGGTAGATTCATCATGCGATCTGTAAACTCCTCCTAACAGTAACAAACCTATATACGCCTGCAACGTAATGTCATCTAATTCTTGCCACTTGTCACCGTACACTCTACGACTTTCGATGTTAGTCATTTTCAAAATTATATTTTTTTTAGAGAACTATTGAAAAATAGCTGAAATGTAGATTTTACATCCTGGACTCGTGCATTGCTGTATCTAGTTGGACCTCGAGCAACTTTTACGATATTTGCACTAGTTGCCGCCCTGATTGAGGAAATGGATCTAACATCCAAGTTTGGCATTATCTATAGATTAAACCGATTGAGCAGGTGGCATCAATTGCGTAGGATTTGTCCGTCCAGCATCGTCAAAAATCATCGTCATATATATATATATATATATATATATATATATATATATATATATATATATATATATATATATATATACATGTTCTAAATTCATGCGACAAAATTCGGAGGAGATTGCTCGCATGAAAGTAAGATTCTTTCCTATAACAAAATTTACTCAGCCATTTCCGAGATATCACCCTTAAAAGGTGGTGACTAAAATTGAGTTTTATTTTGTTTCTAAAATTTCAGTAAATCTAGAAACTTGAAATTTGTAATTTTCGTCAGTCGCAAAGGACTACGCACAGGTATTTTTTCATCTTTGAACTGTACGGCAATCCATGACACGTAGGCTACATTCATGTATTTTGGCTAGAGGTGGTCATTTCCGCATTTATTATGAATCGTATTACATTTTACATATTTACTGTTTTCCACTCAATTTAATAAAAAATTATAAATTATGGTGTTTATTTTTGTCTCTGCCGCTATTGGTTTTGGGAAAAGTTTAAGAATAAAATATTTTTTAAATAACAAGGATTTTAAGTTATAATTTTATTTAATAAAACTTCATCTCGAAAAAGTTTTGATATGAAATAAAGTAAGGATTCTAATTTCGTATAATGTAACAGGAATATTGAAGAAATACCTGCTGCACGAAAATTACAGAATTTCAAGTTTCTAGTTTCACTGAAATTTTAGAAACAAAATAAAACTCAATTTTAGTCACCACCTTTAAGGGTGATATCTCAAAGTGAGTAAATTTTGTTATAAAAGTATCTATTTATGAGCAATCATGAATTTTGTCGCATGAATTTAGAAAACTGTATATATATATATATATATATATATATATATATATATATATAATATATATATATATATATATATATATATATTATCATGATATTCCATAATTACATTACACTTATCATCCTTCTAATCAAATAACAAATGGAAACTATTAAGTTATTTGTTATTCTTACTACATATTATTACTATAGGTCCTACCCTATATCTGGCACTTTGTTTTTATCGTCGTCGGTTCCATGCACAAACTTGCTCCACTCTTTTTTATTTGCACTAAGCGCTTTTGCTTCTTGCCGTGTTATTCCTCTGCTCTTCTTGTGGCTTGCCTTTATTTCTTCTGATTTCTCCTTTTGTACTCCACACTTTTGTCCCCACCAATTTAATTGTCTCTTCTATAAATTTTAATATTGTTTCTATTCCTACCTCCTCTCTTATATCGTTATTATTATATTTTTTTTTAATGTTATATTTTTTAATTTTCTTAGGTATTTCAATTCCGCCGCTTGTATCTTTCCATTTAAGTTTCTTGATGTCACCCAAGTTTCACATCTCTGTATTAGAATTGCTCGATATACTGCTTTGTGCACATTCATTTTTGTATTTCTTGTAACTTCCTTTTTATTAATAAACTTGTTTTTTTTTGTCTTGATACACTCTATTGGTTGTTTCTATCCTCGTACTAGTATCCCATTCCTTTCTTCCCGATTTTTCTATAATCACTCCTAGGAAAAATATTGATAATTAAAATTCCTGATACAAAAACAAAAGTGTGTAGATCTTTTATTATTTCGGGACAGTTTTACAATATATATGGGCAGTATATTAATCTACGCCAAAGAATAAAAGATTCTGGTACTTCTCAATTTTTCGTTTTCGTTTACCAAAATTTTTCTAATTTATTATTTGTTAATTATCCCGCAGTAATCAAATTACATAAATTACAAAGATTGCACAACAAATAATTCTTTTATCGAAAACATCGAATGTTTTTACGTCAGAGATCACGCCAGTATATCAACCAATCACCGCCTTAGCATCTCTGCACAGAAGGCGTCCCCGCCTACCGCGGATCCTCTTTAAAACCGCGAGATGCGCTACCGTAAGAGAATTCTTACGCGTTGGGCCGTTGCCGCGACTAGAAGTGCCGATCGAATGCTTGTTTGTCGGGCCTTTGCCGCGACACCTTGCTACTCGTGCGCGATCTGGTCCATAGTCTACTTTCTGCTTGTGTGTTGGGCTGTTGCACCGACCGCTTGCTTGTAGATCCGTTCCGTCGTCGTTACCTGCGCGTCGATCCTTTCCGCCGACGCTACCGGATAAAACATATCCCGACCGCGCGCCTGCTTTTAATCGCGTTATTTAAGAAAACCCGGAATCCTGACCAGAAACCTGATCGCTTACTGCGATAAATCCTGAAAAGCCTGACCAGAATCTTGATTACTTAATGCGATAACCCAGAAATAAGATCCAGACTACGCGTGCGCCTGTCATTCTTAGTTTTTTCGTGCACGCTGCCGAATTGTCGATTGTCATTTACGTTCATCCTGAATCGTCGCGATACTCGTCTCCGCCTGAGAGCCCGGTCCAGCTAACAGATCACCTGGCCGACGTGTTGGGAGGTTGAGAGTACGTGAGTTCAGTATGCAAACATTACACCAGACACCCAGAGAAACGACGGGTTGTAAAGCCCGGAAGTTATTTCACATTTCCAGTACACAAATCAGAAGTTTCTACGACGGGCTGTAAAGCCTGAAGTCATCTTCTACAAACATACACAAATCAGGACGTTGTCAGGGCTTGATTTAACTCCCTGCAATCATCTTGCATTTACTTCGGTGGCAAGAAGGGTAATCGCTCCAATTCTACCATCCCCTGGAAGACGCGTATAAACAACATAGAACGTTATTCTCAGATTCTATTAGACGTCTGTTCATTTAAACAGCCAGCACACAACATTATACTAACACACCTAACAAAAAGAAAGACCAAGAAACCCAGACGTACTCACAACAGCTAACGCTAATGTCAGAAACTACTTCTGCATCCTAACCGGGAAGTGCCGGTTAAATTGCATCAACCACAATTAAAAATGCTCCAAACGGATTGAACACCGAATATTCTTAACGATCTCACTCAAGTCTATATAAAGGTATAAAGTTATCCCTTTTTAATCAAAAGAATAATCGTGTATATAAGAAACATTATTTCCGTCCGAAACAATTCGCATAATTGTTTAATTCCGTTTACGCCGTATTAAAACATCGCGTAAACCAACCACCTCAGTTTAATTCGTTTTTAACAATTAAAAATAGGTCTTTTTGTATTTAAATTAGATGCGAAAAAAACATCGTTTATAACAACGTGTAAAATTTTGTAAATGATATACGATTTACCTCGGGCAGAAGAACGACTTTTACTAATAATGAAACGTAAATAAGTCCGTAATAAACTCCGTATTCCCTGTATTTAAGAATTAGAGCAAATTTCGTTCATAGGAAATTTGTACGTGTTTAATAAACGCTTTCTTACAATAAAGATCAACGTCTTTTCGGGGGACTAAAATAAACTTTATGTAAATACGTCCGTAATTAAATAATCAATGGCGCACGAGCAATTGCATTCAGAAACGTATAAATATCAATCAGTTTGGAGGATTGCCTTTCATATTTTAAATATTGACAATCTATAAATTAATTTTATTTAGTTTATTAATGTTACTAATTACTTTACTGCTGTGTCAAAGTATCCATAATAGCATCGACTATATGTGAAAACGGAAAACTCTAGATAATGGACGCAATTTTACAAATAAAGCATGTTTACTTTTTTATCTAAATATTACTTTTTTAATTTAAAATACTTGCCTTGTTTACAATAAAATTGACTGTTACATGTAAGTAGTACACCGACACCTCACCTTTCACCTTTTGACGTCATTTGACCTTGGGATTCTCCACGGTCGCCCACGTGTGAAACCGTATTTTCCACCCCTATGGTTTCTTCTCAAAGACCCTTTTCATCCCTAATTATTTTTGTTTTTACTCGCTTACTTAAGGGGTGTATTTCTTCTACCCCTGTAGTTTCTTTTCGGGGTCAACCCGTGATGGAATTTTCAACCCTAATTAGAGTATCTTTGACAGCAACTTATTGTACTTGCTCACGTGAAGGGCATATGTAGGTCTTGGGATTGGTATTGGACTTGGGGTTGGTCTTGGAGCTGGGACTAGGTCTTGGACCTGGAGTTGGTCTTAGGGTTATTTTTGATGGTCAGTTTTAACCCTAATTAAGGTACTTTTGGTTGTATTAAGAGCAATACCCCTGGAGGTGAGGCAAACGCACACTCATACAAGGTTGGAAATTGCATAATTACCCTAATAAGATATTATTATTAAAATTATCGATCCTACTGTTTTAAAATGGTCATATGCTATTGGGTACGTTCGGATGATCTTTTACCTATACGACAAATTTATTTATACATTGTATTTCTAATAAGGAGGTTCTTGTAAGACATATGTATGAACTTGTGTTAGAGATTGATCTTGCGTGAGGAATTTGAATGACAGTAAAATTTAATTATGGAACACTTATTTTTATTGTAAATATCATAATTAAAAAAGTCTCAGTGGGTTATAAAAAAAATTACTGACATTCAGCTTATTCTCTAATGAAACAAAAATTTTTATTAAGTTAATTAATTACATAACAGTTATTACAATATTGTTTTCTAAAACGCATATTAAAACATAGTTTTACCTGCAGTGATTGCATTGAAATATGTTTCATATCCATCCATTCGTTAAATTGTTGTATATTGTATATCTTAGTATTTTTAAAGAAACTTGTTACGTATAGATTAGATGCGTTTTATGGCTGTAATTAAAAATCTGTACAAGTAAATAAATAAGAGGTTAACAGCACACTTACCAGCTCTGTATTGAAAGAGAATTTTTTGAGGGACTGATTCACGAGTGGTATCCGTTTTCTGTTACTCGTCTAATCAAACTAAAAACAACTTTCTATGTTTTTACGTTTTACGAATAGTTGTTGTAAAAGCTAGCTATTGATTCCCCATAATTAATTTTTAGAGAGTAAATATACAAACAACCTTATTATCTTTATCACACTTAGGTTAAAAATCAGTTACTCCGGAATGATTTAATAAATGGAACTTAAAATCCCTATGTTTGGGGAATATTACTAGAAATCTCCACTGTTGCCAAGTTGTTTACAGGTTAGGCGAGGTTTCTGTTAAGAAACGCTTAAATGTCTACGGTGCAAAGGAAGGGCGAATTAAGATAGTCTTAATTTTATGACGTTCTTAAACTAATAGATGCTTAACGAAATACGGTGCAAACGGGCATAAATCCATAAAAATAATTTTTAACTTTCCGTTTGTCGATCTGCATAATACAAGAAGGAATGTTATCGTTTCATACAGCTCTGCAATAAACTACGTTCTGAAAATCAATAAATTTCGTTTCAACAAAGGTAAACATGAAATACAAATCTTTCTGTTACATTAGTAATACGTACTAAAAAAATACATTGTGTACGCTAGAAACATTTATAAGTGAAGTTATGTTGGCCGTTTCTTATTTTTATAGATTTTACTGCTGTACTTTAAAAGGCAATAAACCATTTAAAGCAATTACAACTTCATACCAACAAAAGTTTTGAAATGTCTTACAAATGCGAAATGCTATTTTGCTGGTTCGTGAGGGAAACCGTGGGTTTTACCAGTATTTATAATCTAAGTATTTACCTTCAAATATTTTTTATGGTCTCAATCTGAATATTCTATCCTTAAACACTCTACCTTACGTAAATAAAGACAAAGGTATTTCGATCAAACTTTCGCATCGGTCACGTTTTGAAAATTACGGTTTGCTGGTAACGGAAATTGAGAAAAAGCTAAATTGTAGAAAATGGGTTAACAAAGTTTTATTTACTTTGTTTCAAATTAAGTATGATTGAAAAATGTACCAAATAAATACAATTATTTAAAATAATGATTTCCTCTAAATCAATGCTAGAAGAACATAGTAAACTAATTTCTAGTTAATGTCAGATAAAAAGCCGTTAAGCGAATTTGTTTGTACGTGGTGTGTCATTGAACAAGATCTCTTTTTTTGTGCTTCAGGATATCAATGTAAGTAAAATTTAATTAGCGACTGATAATAATAACTTACATAGATTATTAAATTATTTCTAATATCCAAGCATAATATCAAATGTGCTTAATTAATGAATTAGTAAGGAAAAAAGTGAGACTTCGGTTAACCTTTTGCCTGTTTTTCAAACCAGTGTAGGTTAATAATAGTTATGATAGAAACCTAGATACGAAATGCCAGAAATGTAGCAGGATGATAATTATCTCTTCTCACACTTTGCAACACCTTCAAATTGATATTTTTCTGAACTTTTCAGTTGTAAAAAGATTATTGTAGCAATTTCATCATTGGATCTCTGGTGCCGAACAGATTTTCATGCCATCTCTTCTGTTGTCATCGTTTAGAGAGGTTAAATCTTTACTGTAAGTTTAATGTGTCGTGCATTATTTAATTCGGTTTCAAATATCTGTTCAAACACTTTTTAATTTGTTTTAATAATAATTAGGGCTGCCATGTGCAAATATATTTGAAAGTTATACTTTTGAATTGAGTTCATTCTAGTAAAACTGCAAATTTCTGTAATAGTAGGCAAATTGATGGAGCTTTCGTGGAAGTTGGTACACCATTTGAATTTACCCAAAAAACAAACATTTGATGACCGTGACAGGACATTCCTGAATACTATTTTTTGGTAAATGTGTTAGCAAAACTACTAATTTCTGAAAACCATTAGAATTGTCGTGTTGGTGAGCAACGTTATTAAGTATTAAGCCCTTAAAACCTGCAAGAACTTCAGACACACATAAGAAACATTAAGAAAACTTGCACATGCACACACACACGCACATGCACATGCACATGCACATGCACATGCGCATGTACATGTACATGCACATGCACATGCACATGCATATGCACATACAAAAACATGCACATGCACATGCACATGCACATGCACATGCACACCCACATGCACATGCACATGCATGCACATGCATGCACATGACATGCATGACATGCACATGCACATGCATGCACATGCACATGCACATGACATGCACATGCACATGCACATGAATGCACATGATATGCAACATGCACATGCACATGCAATGCACATGCACATGCACATGCACATGCATGCACATGACATACATGCACATGACATGCACATGCATGCACATACACAATGCACATGCATGACATGCACATGCATATGCACATGCAGTACATGCACATGCAACATGCACATGACATGCATATGCATACATGCAATGACAGGCATGCACATGCACAATGCACATGCACATGCAAATGACATGCACATGCATACATGCATGCACATGCAAATGACATCATACACATGCACATGCACATGCACATGCACATGCACATGCACATGCACATGTCAATGCAATGACATCAATGCAACATGCATCATGCACATGCAGCAATGCACATACACACATGCACATGCACATGCCACATGTACATGCACATTACATGCACATCAAGCACATGCACATGACATGCAGCACATGCACATCACATGCACATGCACATGCACATGCACATGTATGATGCACATGCACATGCATATGCACATGCACATGTTGATGCACATGCACATGCACATACACATGCACATTAATTCTACCTTACGCTGTTTCAGAAATGTTAAATTAAAAACAGCTCCTAATAAATCCCACTCGCCGCCGCTCAATTTCTTCCAAAATATAATCAGCTCCAAGCGAAATGAATGCAAGATTAAATACATAATTTTAAGTAGGTAGGTGTTTTAGTTCTGGAGTTATTGTGAATACTAGCATAGATCCACACAGACATCATGGTCGATCTTGGCGAAACTTATCCAAACGTTGTAAAATGAGCTAAGTTGATTTACCGATAGTAAAAGGAAGTCGATTGCATTACCTTCTGTATTTTATATATATATATATATATATATATATATATATATATATATATATATATATATATATATATTTGGAAGGTAAAAACAACAGAGAAATCATACCCACAGTCTGTCATAAATATCAGAATTAAAATTATTACTCCAAATATGTGGCCTTTATACAACCAATTCCGCCGGCAGCTAATAGTTAACAATAAAGTAAAAGGAAACATAATAATGCAAATTAAGTTGCACATAAAATGAAACAAACAGTAAAATTAAATAGGTAGCAATAAGGTAATTGCAATGCAGTTTAAACTACACATACAAGGACAAAGCCTTTCGCCAGATCCTAAAGATTCATTCGTGCAATTGTAATAAATTAAATATGTAAAGAAATCAGTTCGTAGACAAACAACTCTCAATAAGCGGTCTAAATGAAATATACGTGAACAATCATTAAAATAAAGCGTTGCTAGGATAAGGTGAAATAAAACAGTTGCGTTAACAAAGTGGCCGATAACATACCTGCAAGGAATGACGCAAAAGTTTAAGTAACTGTTATGTTTGTCCACGCATATATCCTCTACGCGGCCGAAACTGTTAACAATCAACAACGCAAAAGCATATCGTCAACGATAGGCATACTGTACTGTCTCTCACGTTTCTTTAAACATATTGTAACTTAATCAGCGTGCTCGCGAGATGGCGCGTTTGTAATTAAATTACTACGGTATTACTACGCTTTGCTATCAAGAGAATTCTGTGCGATTTCAATATCTTGTAACAATTAAATAGTAACATCTTGCAGGGCAATGAGCGATTTTCAATAGGTTGCTGATTTGTTTGTTGCGAGATTTAATATACATTTAAATACCATCTTACATACTTAACAACACTTAACGGGTTAAGGTACGCGGTTTAAATCAAGATAGTGCGACATCAAATGTTTACACACCCAATTCGTTGATTAAACTAGAACAATGGTTATTTACCGATATCTATGTATACATGCCCACCTCGCAGATTAAAATGAAAACGATGAAATCGATATGCATTAAAACCAACAAAAAAAAAGAAAAGGACAATTTCACGTCGATAATATATTTATGGCCACAACGGCCAATGGTTTGCAACAATGTAATTACATTTAAATCTTAGTCATATAAATACATAAAATAAAAGATCCTGAAAAACATTATCAAATTACTTACGGCTTATTGCCAAGATATTAAAACCTATTACCCTTTCTTTAGCGGTAACAATTGCGATTATCTATTTTTATTACAGTAATATTTGAGGTTATACAGCACGGACACGAACACGGAACAGAACACAACACACACACACACACACACACACAAACACACACACACACACACACACACACACAAAAACGCATACATGTAACGAAAGAGACAGCACGACAATTTGTGACGATACTACAATGCATAGACATGTACACACAAAAAATGACAACACAATAACACACATATATATATTACAACATAATATATTAACAAACAAAAATACAATAAAATATATACAAATATAATATATAATATAATATATATATATATACATATATATATATATATATAAATAATATATATATATATAAACATATATAAATATATATATAACAATAAATATAATAACAACACACATACAAATATAACAACACAAAACAACAAATATACAAATAATAACACATATATAACACACACATAACAAACATACAACACAATACACACATACAACACATACACACACACAAACACACAATACACACACAAACACACACACACACAGCACGCACGCACGCACGCACCAAAACACAAGCACGCACGCACGCATAACGCACGCACGCACGCACGCAAAAACGCACGCAACACAGCAAAAAAAAAACGCACGCACGACGACAACGCAGCAAAGAAAACCACCACACCACCACACACACACACCACACACGACACACACACAAAGCAAAATTACGCACGCACGCACGCACGCACGCACGCACGCACGCATAATAAACAAGTTACGAACAGATAACGCACCACCCGCAATTAGAGAAAACGACGCAACCACGCACGCACACACAACCAACCAAAAACAAAGACAATACGCAGCAAAAATAGCACGCACGCACGCACGTTCACGCAGAATTACATTTAAAGCTACGCACGCAACGCAACGCAAACGCGAAACACAAATGCTACGCAGCACAGTTAACATACGCTACGCACGCAACGCATACATTTATACCAGACAAATCGCACGCACGCAACGCACGCACGCACGCACGCACGCAACGACGCAATACGCACGCACGCACGCACGCACGCACGCACAGCACGCACGACACGCACGCACACAGCACGCACGCACGCACGCACCACCACGCACGCACGCACAGCACGCACGCACGACACGCACGCAATCGCACGCACGCAGCAACGCACGCACACACGACACAGCACGCACGCACACACACACACACACACACACACACACACACACACACACACACACACACACACACACACACACACACACACACACACTACACACACACAAACACACACACAACACACTACACACACACACACACACAACACACATCACACACAACACACACACACACACAACACATACACAAACACACAACACACACACACACACACACACACACACACACACACACACACACACACACACACACACACACACACACACACACACACACACACACACACACACACACACACACACACACACACACACACACACACACACACACACACACACACACACACACACACACACACACACACACACACACACACACACACACACACACACACACACACACACACCCCCACACACACACACACACACACACACACACACACACACACACACACACAACGCCGCAACGGTACATTTATGTGAGCCGAAAAGTTAAGACTGTTATCACGAATAACACCAAGGTTTTTGGCTTTGCGCAAAAGGGATGGATTAATATCCGATATGCAGTTGTAAGTCACGTAGTTTAAGACGATTAGCGTCAGTAGCAAAAAGCATAATTTTACATTTTCATGGGTTCAAATACTAAAAATGGTCTTTGGAAACCTAAAAGATTCATATCTTTTCTTATAGAAAAGTTGTTAATAGCATTCACGTTTTGCAAACTATCTGGTAACTGATGTCCAGATCTTAGCTTACTTAAAATTTTCAGATGCCTCCACTATAACCTAGGTTCATGACTGTTCCTATCCTCCAAAAATACGCCCTTTTTTCTATCCAAAATTAAATGTGGTGGTAAAAGGCGTACCACTTTACACGCGGGGGGATTTTTGGAAAACTGTGACTATTCGGTTCGGGGAACGAGAAACGGGATATCATACTATGAATGGGAACCGCTTTCAAACTGGGTGATTAAACAGCTTATTCCTGCGATGTGCAAACTACCCGGAAATTGTGTTGTGGTTATAGATAACGTACCGTATCATTCGGTGCAGTTAGACAAGCCACCCTCATTTACTAGTAAGAAAATTCAGCTTCAAAGTTACAAAAAGCAAATGTGGAACAAAATTCAAACTGTTAGGTCTATCTGTTATTAATGCACTAGGAGAATCCGATTCAGATTCAGATAGTGGATTCACATTCCTCTGGTGATATAATGCAATTGGAATAAGACCCCCTGTTTGGCATCAAAATTTTATTAAAAATACATTGAAATATTTGGTTTTCGTCAGGTTTCGTCCGCATAGAAGAAAGTAGCAATCTTGTTGTGAATTCCATTTAGACACGACTTAAGTGGATACATTTCTGCTTATTTACTTTGATGTTACGTAACAGTCAAGAAAAAAACGACGCAGCAAATTTTATCACGAAATCAAATATTCACATTGGATTACTTATGAAAAAGTGCTGGATAGGTTAAATTAAATGGATGCATATTGATGTTCTGGTCACCTATTGACTTTACGACCGAAGAACTAAGTTTGCATATAAAGGTACCTGTACCTTAGTTTAGTAGCCAACAAAAGAAATAAAAAATGCAGTCGGTAAATTTTATCAAGGAAGCAAGTCTTCACAGTGGATTACTAATGAAATTGTGCCCGATTTCCTGCATGTTTCTTCCTTGTTTTTTTTTATTATGGAATAGTGAGAAAAGGAGAAGGCGCCCTTATTAGTTATTACATAGATTTGGTTAACAAAACGTCTCATTGTACTAAATAAGACACGATTCATATATGACCAATGTAAACCAATATACAGGGTGTGGCGCGAAGACTTTTGATTAAAAGTAATGGCGGATACAGTTATGTTAAAAATCTGAAATTACGAAGCTGTAGGTTTTGCATTACGCTGAGTTCAAATATAATATTGTCCTGAACGTGACACTTCCGGTTATTCCGGAAGTAGACGTCAACTTTGTTATTTTAAATGGAACCTAATATTTTTTATTTTATTTTCGAATTCTACATGAACTTCTAGATAAAATTTGTGCTCAATGTCCTATACCAAAAATGAAGTATTTTCGATATATTTCGATTTTTTTTAAAATTTTGAAAAAATCCTAGTCCACATTGAATAACGATATGTCCATTAATAACGAAGCTAGTGACGTGAAATTGTAACCAATAAACAACAAGCGCTTGCCCGTTAACTTCATATATCCATCTCTTTGATATTTCATACAGGGTGTTTTAAACTTAGCCGCCAATATGCACAATTTAAATCATTTATAAGTTGCTTACTTTAAATAGATCACCCTGTATTTTATTACGTTTTCCGTTGTATTTTTTAAGCCAATTCGTTTGGATCAGTACCTAAATCCAACCACTTTTGAGATATTTCATTATCTTAGTTAAAACATAACAACACTAATTATTTCAACATTAGTAAAGGGTAGGCCATGATTTCCATTATTTAAGGTGATATTTTGTTATTTTTCATAAGTTATTAATTCTGAAAAGTAACCAATAGCCTGAAAGGATCATTAATTGTGGATATCATTAAAAAAGTTGACTAGGTATTTTGTATTAATTTAATTATATAACTTACAACAAAAATAACTAAATGTAATATTAAACAAATAAAGTTTTATAATAAGTGTTCAAAATTAGCACCATCTACTTCTAAACATTTATGAATCCTTTTCATTAAGTTATGTCTTGTAATTCTGGAAATATGGTCGAGTGTTAGAGAATTAAAAGCAAGTAAGACTCTCTGCATCATATCTTCCTTTGTCATAACAGGTTTGGAAAATACCTGATTTTTAATGTAACCCCAAATACCAAAATCTAGAGGAATCAAATCAGGAGAGCGAGCTGACCAACGAAACGGACCCTGATTGGCAATCCATCTATCATTAAACATGTCGTAAAGATGCAGAGCAACAGGCCCAAAGTTATGACGAGGTGCTCCATCTTGCTGATACCAAGTTGAAGCCGCCTCTCCATTTCTTAAAGTATGTAACGCCGGTCGTATGGCTTCTTCTAAAATGTGGAAATATCTTGTACCATTTAAATTTTCATCATAAAATTTTAATACTAAAATTTTATCGTCTTTTATTGCAAAAAAAACATTAAAACTCCAACTATATTGGAGATAACGTTTTCCACATGTAGATTTTCATTAGACCAAAAATGGGAATTATGTCGATTAAATAATCCATTTTTGCTAAACTTTGCTTCATCACACCATATAACTTTTTTTATGAAGTTTTCATCCTCTTGAGTCTTCATTAAAAACCATTCACAGAATTCTACCCTTCGAGGAAGATCACCTAATTGTAAGTGTTGCACCAAATGATATGAAAATGGTTTTCATGTGTGTGTTTTTTTAAATGCGATAAATTGTTCTCGTCGACAAGGTAAGATCTCTCTCACAATCTTTAATGGAGGCATTTGGAGAGGCCGTAAAATAACCCAAAACATTAATTTCGTTTATGTCACTGTCCACTAGTGGTTTATTTTTATTAATTTTTGTCTTAAATTGACCAAACTGGCGGCAGTTTTTAAGCAATCTTCTTACAATATCACCAGTTGCATTTGGTCGATTTGGATATCTTTCTGGAAAAACACGGCAAGTCCGTTCAACAATTCTATTACACTCGCCGTAAATAATAATAAGATTTAAAAAATGATCACTAGTAAATCCTACATTTGATATTATTTACTATGAAATACAAACTGGTAAAGAAACCTGCCAAAACAACATAAACAATTAACGTTCTAACTATCAAATATTTGACAGCCATGGCCTACCCTTTACTAAGGTTGAAATAATTAAGTGTTGTTATGTTTTATGTGGTTGGATTTAGGTATAGGGAATATCGATACCAAAGGAACTGGCTTAAAAAAATACAGCGGAAAATGTTACGACAAAGGAAGATATGATGCAGGGAGTCTTACTTGCTTTTAATTCTCTAACACCCGACCATATTTCCAGTATTAATGAAAAGGATTCATAAATGTTTAGAAGTAGATGGTGCTAATTTTGAACACTTATAAAACTTTATTTGTTTAATATTACATTTAGTTATTTTTGTTTGTAAGTTATCTAATTAAATTAATACAAAATACCTAGTCAACGTTTTTAATGATATCACAATTAATTATCCTTTCAGGCTATTGGTTTTTTTCAGAATTAATAACTTATGAACAAATAACAAAATATCACCTTAAATAATGGAAATCATGGCTACCTTTACTAATGTTGAAATAATTAAGTGGTTATGTTTTAACTAAGATAATGAAATATCTCAAAAGTGGTTGGATTTAGGTATAGGGAATACTGATACCAAACGAATTGGCTTAAAAAATACAGCGGAAAATGTAATATAATACAGGGTGTTCCATTTAAAGTAAGCAACTTATGTAGTTAACGGCAAGCGCTTGTTGTTTATTGGTTACAATTTCACGTCACTAGCTTCGTTATTAATGGAGATATCGTTATTCAATGTGGACTAGGATTTTTCAAAATTTTAAAAAATCGAAATATCTCGAAAATACTTCATTTTTGGTATAGGACATTGTGCACAAATTTTATCTAGAATTCGAAAATAAAATAAAAATATTAGGTTCTTTAAAATAACAAAGTTGACGTCTACTTCCGGTATAACCGGAAGTGTCACATTCAGGACAATATTATATTTGAACTCAGCGTCATCCAAAACCTGTGACTTCGTAATTTCAGATTTTAACATAACTGTATCCGCCTTTACTTTTAATCAAAACACTTCGCGCCACACCTGTATGTATGACGAATTTCTGTACAACGACATATTGCTCTCACTAAAGGTGTGATGATGTATACATGAGAAGCAGATCTCTAATAGTTATTGAGGGAACATTAAATGCAAATCGTACATCAACAACATTCTTGAACAAGCATCACTGCAAATCTGCAAGAAATACAATTTTTAGCAAGATAATGTGCGGCCTCATACCGCAATTGCCATGGAGTTTCTAAATACTGCTAATGTTGATCTGTTCCATGGTCTTCTGTTCGCCAGACTTATCACCAATCGAACATTTGTGATATGCTAGACGGAGAATAAATGATCAACAGTCACTCAAACAATCTAGATTCTCAACAAACGGATTTTAGAAGCTGGATTGTATAACTCAGGTTACCATATCGTTAATAATGGAATAAATACAAGTTTTCATTTCATTTCATTAAATACACCTGCGTTTACTGTGTGTTTATTTATTTATGGCAGCAGTACATTTAAAGAATATTGACGTCTAACGTGACATCTAATGTGTACATGAAATGAATTGTTAAAACAGAAAATTGTTTATTAGCAATATTTCGTGAAAATCTTTGTTTCTTATTTTCAACATAAAATTCCAATGTGCAAAATATTGTACTATATTCGTGCATAATCTGGTCCATGCTGTTCGCGCTCACTCATTAAAACAGTCGTTTTATTAATTTTAATTAGAATTTAGCTCTAACCATTAATGTGGAAATGAAATGAACAATACCATCCTCAATACTTTTATACATCAATTTATTTAATTTATTCTTATAGGACCGTTCTTTAAATATTAGTTAAGATATAAAACGTTCAATGGTTATAAGAATCTTACTGTAACATAGTTACGTATTATTCAATGTCACTCCTTTATACTCTATAGAGTAGAAAATCAGTATATATATATATATATATATATATATATATATATATATATATATATATATACTTGATGGCAACAATGCCTATTACGCAGTCGTTTAAATTATACATTCGTGCGTAATAGGTCACTTACCACGCTTATTATGTAAGATAATATATGAAAATAAAGGATTAAAATTGATCTGTTCCTCATACAATAACGTTGAGTTGATGTATAGTTCTAAACTATTTGCTTATACCTTGCAATCGGATTTGGTACAACTAAAAGAAAGCAATACTTGTTACGTTCTGATTAATGATTCAAAACGCACAGCAAATTATTTTGTGTATTACTAGTTTACGATTAAACAGTTTCGGTATACATTAGTATATACAGATTAAAAGGTTTGAAATATTTTTGGTCATAATAAGGGATATTCTTACAGTTAATAACACTCGAAATGTAACTAATTCTGTTTAATTGCAGAAAGTTTTGAAACAATTTTTAATGCTATGTGACTAACATTTTCGATCCGGGTTGGTAGGTATTTAAAACTCTAAGAAAACGTTTATAGCCGGTTTATCAATATTTTACCGCTTATAGTAAACATTCCGTTGACTAATGGAGAAAGAATTTCATTTCGTAATAAGAATATTGTAGGTAGCTAACGCTGAAAATTTCATAATTGCAATAAACACTTTTTGTCGCAATTGTTACTGATAGAAAAGTTAATAATAAAGTTTAACGTGTTTTATTTTATTTTGACCACCATAATGTTTTTATACGTAAATGCGGTAATGTGGTCTTTATAGCAGAAATGTCATTGATGCTAAACATGATATAATAGCAATATCACAGTATCTTAGTAACAACAAATTAGCCTACTGTCGACTTTATTTCACTGCATTTGCATTTAAAACTTGCCGAAAATACTGAATCTTTTAATATTTTGTTCCAGTTTCATGGTGCAAAATAAAATAAAACATTAGATTACCATAATTAGATTATGGCTCAGAATAAAAGTGCTTCGCGTCGGCTTTTAACATTCTCTCGAGCCGTAATCTTCTGATTATGCCCTTAATACATAAATATCTATTATTATATATTAAGTCGTAATTTGATGTTTTCAGAATATTTTATTTTCTGTATTTTACCTGATTGTTATTTGAGTAAGGGTTGAAAAAACAACATGTTAGGATAGAAACAGGTGTTCGCTCAAACTGCCTTTATGGAGGTAGTGTAACGAATCTTTGAAAGTCGCTGTATACACATTCTTGTGGTAAAAACTTCAGAAATGTAATAATAAATTGTGTCGGTACAGACCGCGATCAAAAGATATATTTGTTGGTACGTTGAAACTTGAGATTTTAATGTAGCGCTTGATACGAACGAATGCATATTTTTAAAATTAAGACGTCGTGCAATAACAGTATGAAACTGTTCCAACGTAAATTAATGTTTCTTTTTTTTACTTTTGAAGACGGGGGTTGGTTTTCGGGGGTAGACATTGTTAGTTGGAAACCAGAGGGGAGGGCAGTTGCTGTTGAAATTTTGATTGAGCCGGACGCTTTCATTTGTTTTAATTAGAAACTCCCGTTGTAAACCGTTCGGTCTATAAATATTATGTCGTGTACCTTTTAGCAAAACTAAAACGCTATTTCGTTTGTGTTCTTTTGTGTATGTTTTAATGTAAATTTTTCCAAAATTTAATCTATAATTAATCGTTGCGGAGGTGAGCTTTAAACCGCGTAATCGTCGTGTTGGTGGTAAAGTATTTAACTAAAGGGAATATATTCAAGTGTAAGTAGGTACTTTTATATAAATTAAGGCTGGCAGCAAAAAATTTTACAAGCGTTTGTAACGTATTAAAATGACATTGTTTAAAGGTATCTCATTCGCACTATTAAGCTGAAATTTTCTAAAATAAAAGACAGTACAGTCCATCACTTTGTATTTGTGTGAATTAGCATTGTTGTTTGTTATTTATATTTATACTTGTGTAGATCCTGAGAACGTACAGATAATCCTTGTTACTAATTGTAATGGGCAATTTCCAAGTGGTTACATACTCCCGGTTCAGATGACCATTGAACACTTCGAATTTTATTGTTATTGTATTTATTCTGTATAGATGAATGTGTAACCTGAGAAAGGGGTGCTGTATTTTTCTAACACACTACCACTTATACATCGTTGACGATGTTATGATTTATTTACAACTTATCTTTGTAAAGCTTGGTTTAATGAGTTTTTTTGCGTCAGTTTGTTAAGCAGAATTGTTTGCCTGCGAACTAATTTCTCTTTATATGTAATTTATTGCAATTTTTCGCATGTATTTTGTGCTTTAGTAGTCACTAAACAACTGTGTGGGTGTAAATTCCTTGTCTATATTCTTTTGTCCTTGTACTACCTTATTAGCACCTGTGCAATTTTGCTGTTGTATTTTATACGTACAGTAATTTGCCTTATTGTTTTATGTGCTTATTTACTTAAAAACTGGCATGATTGGTTTTAAAGGGCCACATGTTTGGTATTCCGATTTTATTTCATGTCACGCATATTAGCATCTGTGAATTAGATTTACAAACTTCACAAAGATTGTAGAGTTGATATTTGTTGACAGCCTTTTCGTGCATTTGCTAAACTGCTTTGACGTTATTTGTTTATTAACCGTTCTAGTCATAGTAACCGTTTGGGTATAATACACGTGAGCGAAAGGAAAAGTTCCAGTAAGTGCATTTCACAAAATATTAATTGAATAAACATTAAGTTGCGCTGTCAATATTTTTAAACCGTTGTTTTCAAAATTCATTTAACAATTATTTTTTTACCATCTTGGATTAAAAAAAATTGAATGAGCTTGTATAAACAAATCTTACTGTACTGTTTAAAGTTTAACATGAATATTACGAATTTTGTTTGAAGTTAAGCTTGTAATTTATCAAGTAGGCAATTATCTTGCTTTCTGCATTTATTTAACATTTTTAACATCTCGCCCAAAAATCTTTTACCGAAAAATCCGGTCGTAGTGGCGTCTGATTGCATACATTACCTATTTTGATTCTTCATGTTTGGGTGAGTGTGAATTTTGAAGCGATATTTCAGATACTTTACATGTTACAAAATTGACCGTTGTTGAGTTTAGTCGGCAACCCGCTTATGTTAATAAGCTTTACTGTGTCACGGAATTGCTGCCGTCACTTATTCAATTTCTATAACAACTTCTAGCCGTCTCCTTCCTTTTATTGTTAAGTACTTTATTAAACTTATTATTGTTTCAACCTCGGTTTTTAATTTGTCACAAAAATTCTCTGCAAAGGGCTGCAGCTAATTCCATCCAATACAAAAAAAGATTCCCATCTTCGTCTAACCAAAACGTGATCTAACCTAACTAACTATACGACAAATAATAATACTATTTTAATAGGTGTAGACCGTATTTATATTACAGTGTTACTTCAATAAACTCATATAATCCATGTAAAACCTGAGGTAACCTTGAGCTTAATTTATGTTCAGCTATCAAACTTCACGAATTTATAAAATTTCAAGTTCTTAAGGAAGAGTGTATGTCAAAATCACAAAACTTAGATTGTACAGTGTCCAACGATAAATGTAAAGATGAAGTTTATGTTAACATAGAATATTTTAAACATTTATTTGACTTCATTGTAAACAGTTGCATTTTTTTAAATTATTGAAGTTATACTATGAGTGTGCCAGAAAAGATGGACGTGAAAAAGTTATGATTTTTAAATAAACATTGAATTTGAATTATTCAGTTTTATTTAAGGTCCATAAAACATATTTTGTCATAAAGATTTGAAATTTATTCTTGATCCTATATTCGTTTGAAAGATTATTAATCATTTTCATGTTGATGAATGCAATTGTATCACGTTATTGTCAAATAAAAAATTGATATTTCGTTGAAAATGTATCGATTTATACAATTATGATTATCTCGAGTAGTACATTAATTTCAATCAGGTGTTTGTTATAGACTATTCAAATTTTGAAAATTCTCAAATTAAAATAATCGTTTTTAATTGCACCTATATATTTTTGAAAATTTGATTTTATTCGGATTAATAAATCTATCAATTTTGTAAATATATCCTAATGTATCTTATGAAGTTTTGAAGTAATTTCGAAATTTTAAACATCAAGTACTTTATTTCGATAACATTGCATTGCATGGATCTTGGTAGCCATAAATAATTGCGTTACTAAGATACAAAGGTTTCTACTTGTCAAAATAAACAATATTAAATTTGTCGTTTTATTTAACTTGTTATCGATTCTTGTATCAATTATGGATTATTCGACAAATAATTAATTGATATGATATACGTGTTCAGGCTGAAAAACCCTTTATTGGCACAACAAATCTACAAAATGAAATATCCTGAACGTCGAATACCTACTACTGTTGGCTTCGAAAATTTGATGGATAGATTTGATTCTAGCAGTAGTGTTAAATACTTCAAACGTAAAGTTGTTAATAAAAGGGCATCTAATGAAGAAAAAGAACTTGAAATATTATTAAATATTCAAGAAAATCATGAGTTCTAGAACATTAGCGACGATTTGTGATACCTCCAAATCAAACGTGAATCGAAAACAATTAATTCATTTGTCGAATAATCCATAATTGATACAAGAATTGATAACAAGTTAAATGCGAAAACGACAAATTTAATATGTGTTTATTTTGACAAGTAGGAAACCTTGTATCTTAGTAACGCAATTATTATTTTCCATGGCTACCAAGATCCATGCAATGCAATGTTATCGAAAATAAAGTAGCTAGTGTGAAAAATCGAAATTACTCGAAAACTATCAAAGATAGATATAGGATATATTTGACAAAATGATAGATTTTTAATCCCGAATAAAATGAAATAAAATATATAGTGTGCAATTAAAAAACTGATTTTTTAATTTGAGAATTTTCAAATTTGAATGGTTATAACAAACACCCTGTTGAGAAAATTAGAAATACTACTCGGTCTAAACGTTAGTATAATATCACTCATTTTTCACACGAAATATCAATTTTTTTATTGTGAAATAACGGAACAATTGCCATTCATCAACCCCACGAAAATGACCATAATAATCTTTAAACGCGAATATCTCAAGAACTAAAACTTTCAGCCAATCTTTTGTATGACAAAATATGTTTGTATGGACACGTAGAATTAAAACTAAAATCAAATACGGGTGTTCTATTTAAAAAATTATACTTTTCACGTCCTGCTTTTTCACACCTGTATAACTTCCAATATTTAAAAAATGCAACTTTACCTCTACCCCATGGTCCATACAATATTTACACAAATAATTCTAGTTAAGCATAAACTTACTTTACTCTATCGTTGGGACACCCTGTACATTAGCACAACATGCCTTAAATAGTTTAAATCATAATATTAAATATTATAACATGGAATTTTTAGCAAAGGAACTTATATTTCTCGAGATCGAGAAGAATAAATTCATCGATTAAACAGTTTTTAGCATCTTGCAATTAAAGACAAACAATGTTACCTCTTAATTTTAACGATTAATATATCTTTTTGTAGAGTTTCTTCCTTGACCTTGGCCCTTTAATAATACATATTATCATCACAGCATGACATTTATTTTACACAGTCGTAGTAACGAAATCTATTAATTTTAATTATTTATTCTTTTTGGTTACGTAGTATTTTCACTAGATACCATTCGCAGATGGTTGATGACAAAGGAATTCCTATCTTTCCTGGGTTCTATGATACAGTTACTAGTTAATATTAGTTTTATTAAAATTTACATTACAATTAATAGTGGACTTTGACATACATATAATTGTTAGAATGCATATCGCGTACATGTAAACAATGCTTTCACATTAAAATGTATGTATAGAATTCGTTTTAATGTTTACAGGAAAGCTGCAATTGCTGTGAAAACGTAAACAGTACGTCAACACATTTATTAATGAATGATTGTTGTTTTTAAGAATCGCGAAAATTTTCCTTTTTAAGGTTGAATCTCGCTCAGTCTTTAGCATACAATTAACTGGAAACAGAAACATTACGTCAAACTTAAGCATAATTAAGTAGGGCCAAATTAGTGCTTGCAGCTAAAGAGATGAGAAATGTTCACCTAATTAGCTCATAAAAAAGTGAATTTTTTTGTAATTGACCTTTTCCGTTGATTAAAGATTGTAAAAAAGGCTTGCTAACATCTGATGTTACATTATCTACTCTAATTAGAAATAATTGGAAGTGCAAACCAAGAATTTAATTAAAAATTTGTAACGCTCGTTACGTTAGTAAAAAATATATATGTGTTTTGATTGATATCTTTCCTGGACGAGGACACTTGAGCGGTTTACTTACCCTTGAGAAATGTATCTAGAGAATACATTCTAAATTCCAAACGTAATCTGGCAGGGAGCAGTAACTCAACCCGTCAATCAATCCGAAACAGTACACTTCAAGAAAGGGAAAGTAATTATGTAACTTGACCAAACATATATTGGATATACTTTCAGTTATTTTCTAGTCTTTGTTTCAATAAAACTCAAAATATTATTATTCCATTATAATTTCCATAGAACAATACAAGTAAGGAAAAGAGGCTGACGTCGGTTCACTCACAATTGCTTGTTTTATCTAATATTAATTATCTAGATAATTATTAATAATAGAAAAGTTAGTCATATCAACAATCATATTATAGGGCGACTTGAGAACTAAACAGTGTGTCCCCGGATTAACTTCGCTGTACATGTAATGGATTAAACATGTTTGAATCCTGTTTTAATGTTTTCAAATACCGCCTTGCTTGATCTGAACAAAATTTCAAATACATGTTTAATTTTTAAGAGTCTAGGTGGCTATGACAATTTAAAAAAAAACATTTTATAAGGAAGCAAAATGCTGTTTCGGTCACTAATACGGCAAAATGTGAAAGGAAACTTGTTGGAAATATGAAATTATGACTATATGCAAAATCTCACTAATATCGGATAGACTTGTATTCTGCCATTGTAACAGGAAAAAAAGTACTGCACTATGTATATTCGCAAAGTGATCCTATAGGTGTGAAATTCTGAACGTAGCCATAATACCATATTCCCAATGACTTTCCTTAATAACATTTTGCCGTATTATAGACCAAAATGGATCTTTGCTTCCACATAAAATGTCTTTTACTCAATTGTCATGGCCGTCTAGAACTGTACTTTAAACTCTTTTCAGATCAAGCACGGCGATATCTCAAAACATCAAAGCGACTTGCAAAAATGTTTTCTTAATTACACTTCTAATGCTTTCAATTCAGCGACACAACGTATATGATGATTTCATAAAATATAGCACACTTTAGACACTCTTTGCACTTTTGTTGAATCTATAACATACATAAATCTTTATTTGCTTATTTACAAAATATTGAAAATTATTGTGTATACTGTTTACAATTGTCTATCTACTGCCTCTCCTTTCCTTACTACCCTGCATTGTCTTCCTCCTCTTGTCTCCTCCCCCTTTAACTGTCTTCTCCTTTTCGATATTTCTTCCATCTAATCCAGTCCGCTTGCTTTTCCCCCCAGTATCTCCTCTGCCGTCCTATCCTCTTTCTTTAACTCCCTGCATTCTTTCAATATATGGTTGATTGTCTCCATCTCTTCCCCACACACCTTACATTTTATGTCTTCGTCCCTTCTCCAATATTTGATCCCTCTTTCTTTGTTTCCACATCTAAATCTCGCTATCATTTTCTTCCGGTCCTTCCTGCCTTCCCCGTCCAGATATTCCGGAATCCATTCTATTCCTATAGTTCATATTATACCTTTCTTCTTGCCCCTTCGTCTATCTTTCCTGTTTTTGGACAGCTCTATCCCTTCTACTTATGTCCTCTCTCACACTCCTTTCCTTCTTAGTCCCTCCACTTTTTCTTTCGCATACCCATTTCTTTCACTATAACCTTTTCTGGTTTCCTGTCCATATTTTATTCTTCCTTTTATTTCCTTCCATCATTCTTGTAGTATCTTGTACTCCGATCTTTTACTCATTTCCTTCTCAAACTTTGTTGCTCTCTTTCCCGTCGCCACCCTTATTTTTTCCACTTGCACCTCCTCTCTGATGATGTATCCGGGTCTTTTATTTCCACTCCCAGTACTCACTTCCAGTATTTTTCTTGCAATCCCTCTATCTCTTTATACTCTTTCCACCCCCACACTTCCTCTCCGTTCAACAACACACTTTTTATTAGTTTTCAAATAATAATTTTCTTTTCCTTAAGTCCATTCCGAACAGTCTTTCTCCTAGACTCCACACTTGCCCTATTAATTTATTTCCTTTTCTTCTTCGTGCTTTTATATGTTCACCATCTTTATTGTCTTCTCCATCGTGTATCCCAAGTAGGTGAATTCCTTTACCTGCTGTATTTCACCTTCCCTCCATTTTCACTCCACTTTTTTCCTTTTTCCTCCCTCTTTTCTCAATATAATTACCTTAGTTTTGTTCCCATTTACTTCCAAATCGTTTCTTTTCAAATATCTGTCCATCGTTTTTAGCATCCCCTCCATTTCTTTTTGTTTCTTCGCTATTAGCACTATGTCACCAGCTTATGCCAGCGGCCACACTTTCCTGTACCCCACCACCGCGCCTCATTTTTGTTGTCCCCTTAATGGCTCCTGTAGGTCTCCTGTGTATACCGCGAACAGGCTTGGGCTCAGTGCTATCTGTTCTCCTCCATATATCCACTCCTCACCTTGTATCCCGACTTCTCCTGCCGCTTTGCCCTTTTTCACCTTCTGTATTGTCTCTATTACTTTCTCTTGTTTTATTCCTTCTCCTTCTTCATGTGTTTCATGTCTTCTTACTTTGTCTTCCTTCTCCTTTCTGTATGTCCTCCCCCTCCAGTACGTTCCTTTAATATCTCTCCCATTCGTTTATTTGTATTCCCCTTTGTGTCCATCTTATCTTCTTTTCTTTCTTTAGATAACTCCATACGCCCTCTTAGTAGTGATTAGGGTCCGGTTCTGGACCAATTCAAGGTCATTCGCCCTCTGGTGGTGAGAAATGTAAGCTTTTGGATCTCTTCAAGGTCAAACTTTTGCCGGGAAATTTAAATTTTTGGAGCTCGCTAAAAATAGAAATTGCAATGTCATCATAATCATCATATTACATGGTCACACTGCGGTTAAACGTCTTGGCGGGAAATTTGTAGGTCAAGGTCAAAAGCTAAAAATATAAATTGCAATGTCATCATCATATTACAATCCTTAGAAGTCTAAAAATAGAGTGGTCAAGGTCAAAGATTATTGACCTGTAGGGGTATCGTATGACATTTCTTAGAAGTTTAAAAATAGAATCAATTCATGGAAACAAGAACAATGCGGGTTGTTGTCTATACTAAAAAGTAGACCAAGGTCAAATGGTGCTTATATTGACTAAATTGAGTCAAGGTGAAATAATTTTCTAAGCTAAAAGTAGGTGGGTATTTAACAAGTTTAAACATGTTGTGATATAGCTACTCAAGTCAAGGACACATTTTTGTGATATAAACCACAGCGAGGTATGTTGAGATCAGTCAGTTAGCAACTTGCAATTGTTAAACATGGAATTAGCAGGGTTAAACCAAAGCACCTATTGCAAACTTTTTAAAAGTGCATGTGACTTCGAGATATCAAAAAAATATAAAGTGATGAATGTGGCACTAATTAATACTAAGTATGGTGAACGTATAGCGATGGAAACGGATGATTTTAAATGTATATTACTCAACGCTTTTATGAGTATTTGAAAGAATAAACTCGAATGGAAGAATTTAAAACGCAGCTAAACACGAGGGATGTCTTCATTAGTAGTTTGGCTGCAGTAGGGAAAACAACAAACATAACATTTTATTTTTAATAGTAGTTTAATAGCCACAACCCCACCACATGATTTAACTAAAATCATTTCTTAAACAGCGTTTAGTCCTAGTACAACTGCAAGCCAGTACAGTCGTTATAACATCATTTCTGGAACGATCCAAACCCAGAAGTTCACCGTTATATATGGATACCCCACATAGTTGCAGTAATAATATGAATAATAATTTTACCCTGTGTTGTTGGTGCTGTCAAAATAGTGATGGTGGTAGTAGCAGTAAAAATGAAGAGAAACATGATAAAGGTTATTCTTCTAACACTGACAGACAGAATTTATCTGAAGTGTATATACAAGCAGCTAATGAATACTTAATCGATTGTATTTATTGTAAACTATCGAACGATACTCATCAAGCAAAACATATAGAAATTGGATACAGTACGCACCTCAAGCTTGCACCAGTAGTGCGTATGGGGTGTGCTAACTGTGATCAAAGCGATAATGTAATGTTGGATATAAATGAATGGAATGAGCTTCTAAGATGGCATTCACATGTAGAATTACAATTGTTTCGATCCCAAGAAATTAAAAATAAAATTGATTGGTCAAATTTAAACGAGGATGAAGGTAAAATCTATGATCAACATTATGAATCTCTATCTAACAATCTTGGTATTTATTACAATTGGGAATTGATTAAAGGATTTGACAGAATTCTGAAAACTGTTATGATAGAGAACTACAACTGCTGTTCTTGCACATTCAATTCACATAGTATAGAAGAACTATTCAATTTAAAGGATAGAATAAGCTATAGATTGGAATTTCTTGAATCTTACAATCTGGTGTATTTTTATGAAAAGTTCATACAACAAGTTGTTGACTACCGTAGTTTTCGTGAGAAAGAATTCCGTGGTGGTGATGACATTCATAAAGACATTGATGATGTTATAAATGCTAAGTATGATATTAATTCACATAACACTATATGTCTAATGAAAATATTGTATTATCGTCCTGCTTATCTAATGTATAGCATTTACTGAATAAAGAAATAACGATGATTTGTTTTTTTCAATTTAGGTTTATCCATCCAGGTAAACAGTGCTAGTTAAGAAGCGAAAGAATGCAGGTGGTAGTGATTTAGTGAATGCTTTAATCAATAAATTTCCGTTTGAATTGCATTTACCTGGTTACCAGTATTGCGGCCCTGGTACAATGTTAGAACTGCACGCGGTGAACGGTATTAATCAATTAAGAGTGCAAATTCACGATATCAGTTACAGAGATTACAGAATTTAGATAGTAGATATAAAGCGGATAAAATTTTACAAAAAAGCTGGGGAACGCTTTAAAACAGCAGACGCAACATTAGGTGAACGAACTGCAGCTTTAGCAGTCAGTGCCGCCATGAAAGCAAAGAGAAAATTAGGAATGGGGCGTAAACGTCGATCTAATCGCATGATGAAATCAATCGCTATAGGCTCCGTGAATAAGAAAGGCGGTGTACTGTATCTAAAACCAAACCAATCTGGTGGTGGTGTATTATACTTAAAACCGTTTCCAAAAAACTGAATAGATTACACGAAAGACCGTTAACGGATATTGATTTAAAGAAATACACCAAAAGTGTACCCTGCTTTAGGGATATTTTTATAAGAGATAGCATGCCCAAATTACCACGGAAAAATGAATTTGGAATTATTAACTTAGATAGCCAAAGAGTACCAGGTACATATTGGGTTTGCTACAAAAAGCGTGGTAAAAAGGTATGGTATTACGATAGTTTTGGTAATCTTCGGCCACCAATCGAAGTGATTAACTACTTTCGGGGGTGTAAAATATATTATAATTACAATCAAGATCAAGAGTTTAATACAATTATTTGTGGACACCTATGCCTACAATTTTTATATAAATAATCAGCACAACATAAAATTTTCTCAGTTATGTCAATCACATTCAGTTTAGAAGCTGTTGGTAACAGAGCTACCTACAACTTCTATCCACCGATAGAGCTAGATTTGGAGAAGAAATACTTTATTGGATTGGTTGGATTTTACGGCTGCAACAGTATTAGAAATATTTATACAGGCAACGATAGACTTTATTTTAGAACAAATCGATCTCATTTGCAAGTGATTAATATTCCACACGGTGCATATGAGTTAGATGAAATTAGCGATTATCTAAAATGTGAAATACCCACAGAAAGGTACATCATTAGAGCAAACAACAATACACTTAAATGTCAGATAAACAGTTCATTTGAATTTGATTTTACTAAAGAAGATAGCATTGGTCGTATGCTAGGGTTTGAGTTTAAAATAATACAACCAAATATTTTACATAAATCCGCGTTAAACATCCAAATACTTAAACACACTAATCTACACGTAGAGTGTAACATTATCAAGGGATCTTATCGAAACGGGAAACCTGCTAAAGTATTATGTAAAATTGATGTTTCAGTTCCACCAGATTGTCGTCTAGATAAAACTCCAAGCAATACTCAATATTTAGAAGTAAGCACTGACATAATTAGTAATATAACAGTTAATTTATTTAAACAAAACGGCGAATTAATAGACTTTGGTGAAACTGAACCATTCACAGTACGTTTAGAACTAAAAGAACATGGATCTGAGAATTAATCCAGGACCAATTCCATCTTTAAAAAATTCATATAAAAGACATCATCCCTACAGTAGGTCATTAATTAGTCATCAACTTTCATTGCGGTTAACATCTGCAGAGAAATACTTTTTTAACGTCAATTGGTTTAAAAGTTCTCATCCAGAATGGCAGAATCGTTAAACGTCTTTCAAAACGTACATTTTGATGATACCATAATTAAATCAGATATTCACGCTTATCTTCCGTATGGATCTTCTTAATATGGACCTTCCGAAGAAATACGCATCTTAATTCAAAGTCAAGCTCTAATCACGGCTACTTATGATATCTTTCTGTACATTGAAGGTAAACTTGAGCTCAAAATAGAAGAAGAAAGAAAAGCATGCAGCTTAGCCAACAATTTCCCGAACTTTTTTTTCGAAGAAATTCGTTATGAGTTAGGTGGTCAAAGAGTGGACGTTTCCAGAAATTCAGGTGTAACATCTACGCTTAAGGGATATATTCCTTATACCGCAAGCGAAAGCAAAGCACTAAGCCATTTGGGATGGTCGCCAAAGAATGAAAAACCATTACAAGTAGTATTCGATGAGCAAAATGGAGAAAAATCTTATACAGTATGCATACCGTTGAACCACATATTTGGAACAATGGAGGATTATCGTGAATATGCGCCAAGAGTTGGTTTTAATTCGATCTAGAAGCGACACAAACTGTTACTATAGTAAAGTTGATGCCGCAATAACCTTAAATAAAATTCAATGGAAAGTACCACACTTAACACTTAGTGATGCTGCGAAACTTAACTTGTCTCAAGGAATCAATAAAAATTCTATTATTACTGTTCCATTTCGTCAATGGTAGTTATATGAATTACCTTTTTTAAAACAGGCAACCTCAGATATATGGCCAATAAAAACATCAACGCAGCTGGAGAAACCACGTTGGATAATTGTTGCATTCTAATAAGGTAAAAGGCACACAAAGTCAGCAAGGGCCGGAAATTTTGATCACATTAACATCAGAAACCTTAAAGTACTCCTGAATTCTGAGTATTATCCATATGAAGTAATGCATTTGAACTTCAGTTAACCAATACATACCAATACATATCGCAATTTTTTTAAATTTCGATATGATTACTATGGTGAAGACGATAAAGGTGCATTATTCAACTATTCCGAATTCAAATCATGTCCAGTATTTGTAATGGACTGCTCTAAACAAAATGAATTCTTAAAAAACTCAACAGTAGACATCAAATAGGAAATGGAAACTCTAACACCTTTCGATAATGGGATTGTTGTCTATGGTCTTATTCTCCATGACGCTGTTGTGCAGTAGAGCCCACTCACTGGGGAAGTGAAAAAGTTATAGTTATTGTAATATAGCCTAGTATATAATAACAAATATTGTAATTATGCGTTTAGTTTTATTTCATCCACTAACGATGAAAGTAGTTGTTCAAAAACGAAGACTCACAATTCAAAATCATGACTCTGATGAAAAGTCTATTACTTCGAAACATGGTGATTTACTTCCTAATAGTATACGTGGTATTATATGTGGCTCCTTCAATTGTGGTAAAACAAACGCAGTGATCAGTCTGATTACCGAGAAAAATGGCTTGAAATTTAAACATGTATACGTATACTCTAAGTCATTGAATCAAAACTAGTACAAACTTTTACAGGAAGTCTTACTCCAATGAGGGATATAGGTTACTTTACCTTCAGTGATAATCAAGATGTGATTGGGCCTAATTGTGCAGAATCAAACTCTATTTTTATGTTCGATGATATCGCTTGTGAAAAGCAAAATAAGATAAGGGCATATTTTTCTATGGGTAGGCATAACGACATTGACTGTTTCTATTTGGGTCAAACTTACAGTAAAATTCCAAAGCAATTAATTCGTGACAAAGCGAATCTAATTATATTATTCGAGTAAGATGAATTAAACCTAAAACATGTGTATGAGAATCATATAAGTCCCACCATAAGCATGAAATTATTTCGGGCAATGTGTTCAAAGTGCTGGGTAGATCCGTTTGGTTTCATGGTCATAAACAAGGATGCTGAAGTTAATAATGGTCGTTATAGGAAAAGATGTAATGAATATATAATACCTTAAACTGCCTACAGTAGTTTAGTAGGTACTGATCTGTTCGAGGTAAACCGGTATTTGTTCAGTAAACCCGCTTTGCTATAATGGATATCAAGGAAATGATATTAAAGAAAAAAATTATTCAGGCTTTTAAAATAATACAGCAGAACTATAACAGTATTAAAACTGCTCGCATTGATAATGAAAGAATATTTGAAAGTGCTTATAAACCCCTAGTAGAACCTCTTACTGAAATAGTAAATAAAATCAATCCAGATAAAATAACACCTAAAAAGGAGCCCATTGGCGTTAAACCCAAAAAACCACCCCTATTCACTCCATTAGCTGATTCAAGAAAGGGTGCTACTAGCCCACTAGCTCAGCTTCCGTTTTTTAAACAAATCCTCCTCCAGGTCTTCGTACACCATCTTTCTTAGATACATCTGTTGTAGGAGATATTAATACTGAGGAAGAAGAAGAACCTCTTAGTGTCACAGATGGTTCTACTACCCATAATGAACCCATCTCAGAAGAATTTCTCGAGCAGTATCATGAATTACGTCGTATATACGTTGAATTTATTATGAGGAATCCTGAAGGTCCTATTGATCATACTTATGGAGTCCACTATGATAGCAAAACTGACAAATGGACAATTGGTAATACTCCCGTTACAATTAAAGGAAACGATATGATTATTAAAGGTGTCACGTATAAAGGGACTCCAGGTTTATATGATCTGCTTATTATGAATGAACCCAATTTAAATCTAGTAAATTCGAAAGATAGAAAAGATTATAGAAGTATTTTAGAAGCTACTAATGTTGCAAGGAGAGATTATGACGTAAGTGGGTAAATTCGGGGGAGCCGCAGCAAAAAGTATACACAAATAATCAAACCCTTGCTTTCATCATCATCACTCAGAACCAAGGGAGGTGGAGCTATGTTTTTTAAGGAATTAACAAACAGGCCGATTGAATATAAATATTGGAATGATGTACATGAACTAATTCGTGGTCTAGAGGTATTGTTGGCAGCAAAATTGGCAGGGAGTAAAAGGGTCGTGAATGACATAATATCAATTGCAGAAGAACTGTATGACGACGGGTACATTGAAAAACCAAACAACCGTTTTTAAACAGTATACATAAGAACGCATTGATGTTGATATATCATAACCAAAATAACCCTTGACAAATTTGCACGTTCACATGTCCAGTATCAATTCAAGAAATTAACCCCTCAGTTCAAACTGTTTGATGATAATCAATTTGATATCGAGAATAGGAGACTCAGCAATGTTGCCATAGATCCTCAAGATGCCATCACTAAGCAATACTATTTATCAACAAGATTCAGATGGAATAATACTTCTTGTTAAACTAACAATATCACTATTACTGGGTAACCCTTACTCATAGATACCTTCAAAACTGTATCCAACACTGCAAGAAAATATGAAGCACACGCGTTGTCGATTATGTAGTAATGAAAACAAATATATTTATTACAACTGATATGTAAAAATTAATAATTCAAGTAACTATAGAATTACTTTAGGTATACACTTGCAATTCTAGTCGGGAGTGCAATATATTGACTGGTATAAAACTGCTCTTTATCTGCTTAAATAGTAATATAAACCCAGCATTCAAGATCAAAACTGGTTATAACTTGTTACTAGGGCTTCATTGTTCATAGACAGATGCATAGATTGCACTTTGTAGCGTTTATTGGGAATATTTATTAACCTTGACATCATACTGTTCTCATGGCTTATGCTGCTTTACCTTTGATTGCAGAGGTCATACATTGCACTTTGTAGCGTTTACTAGGAATATGCATTAACTTAAACTTGCTGACAGCATGCAAAATGCCTTCTGATGTCTAGATTATGCTGCATTAATTAGAGTTCGTCTGCTTTGCTTGCTCAGGTCAGTTCATTGTACTAACGGCTTCCACTTGTTATCAATTTCGTTAACGTTAACCGATCTATGTGTAAATAATATTAAAGTTTTAATGGAATACTCATTAATTACTCATGATTAATAATCGCTTCATCCACTAAACAGTCTAAACTTTCACTAAAAAGGCAGCCAAAACCTTGTATTTTGCATGATGTTTTGCTGCGGCCATCAACACCGCATAACCAGCACCCTTTGAAGACACCATCCCTATCATCCCCATAAGGGATAGTGATGTAGAGGATGAATTTTCGAAGTATTTCGAGAGGTATGTATAATTATAATTAATATTAAGGTTTTATTTTATTAATTCATAGAGAATTTTTAGTATAAATAAAATTATTCATCATTTCAGCATAACGCCAGCAACCACGCCTATAGCAACACTCCCACAACCACCACCGTTGCGAAACCTACAATATGGAGGAAAAAATTTGGCTCTTATAGAAGGGCACCTCACACAGCAGGATGATGAGCAGGACCCACCAACCCTTCAGGCCTTTAGGGAAAAAAATTTTCGGTGGTTACAAAAACTTCACAATGACTATATTAATAGTGAGGTGGTGGGGATGGAGTGAGTGGAAAGACTAAATGAAGAACTGGTGGAGGCTAATCAATATTTAGAGTGTGTGCGGCAAAATATAGTAAAGACTGAAAATATATTGCGTACGTTGGAAGGGATGGATATGTGATGTGTTTAATCTGTTTTTTTTGTAGAATTTATTATATAGTTATCTTTTCATTGTAAATAATAAATGTAAATTTTTTTTTTATATTTCTATTATTTCTCGCGAAATATTCGCATTATCCAAAAAATTTTACTACAGCTAAAAAAAATGTGAGTGGTAGTTCAATTTGCGCTAGAAAAGTGAAATGATCTACGTTAAGGAAAAAATTGAAAACATCTGGAAGTCTGACTTACTCATGTACTCATGTATAAATTTCTACTTCAAAGTAAAGCATTAATTTTTTGAAAATTTTAAGTGCAAATTTATTTATTGTAAAATATCATGCATATAAAGAAAGTGTGAAAATATAGTACAGTTAAAAGTAAAAAAAAAGCTTGCGTTAAATAAAAGTCAACACAGTTCCCAAAAGCATGTGAATCTGAAAACTTTATGCCATGTATTTATGCAATACAAATGACACAATTTCATTCATACATTTGCAAATCCCGTTTCAAAATTGTAATGTGAATTGGTGACTAAGATAAATATAGAATGTTGCATTCACACCTGCATAAAATGCTTCCAAAGCAAAATAACTGCGTTTATTATCCTAAAATTCTTGAAGCAGTAATATTCACGTTCCATCAAAAATTGCAAATTTGGAATCCTAATCAAACTAAATTAAAAAACAAGTCATGTTTTAAGTGATGTTCGTTGTTTCAAAATTAAATTGGTTGATTTAAGGACCATTTTGATACATTTATACATAAAATGGATAAATTGCATGCATGTGTTTCTTCTGAGCTTACGTAAGTACAAAAAGTTGTGTTTTAAGTGCTCTTTGTTGTTTCAAAATGGATCTGGTTAATTTAAGAGTAATTTGTCATATTTTGATAAATTTATACATGAAATTATTAAATTGCCACTTATAAAACGCAACTGCGTTGAAAAAAAATTATTTATCCTGAGAATTCGGTGCAAATTTTAAATTTTCAGAAGCGCATCCTTTGTAAGACTTTATTTATGCCCTCCCCCACATCCCCACCTATACCCTGAGATAACGGACGTCCACATCGAGTTGTTTTTCATCTCATTCCATAGATATGCACATATGTCTTTACCTACATCACACACCTTCAAACATACATCACTTTCATAGTTCAAGTACACGTCTATCCTTTACACAACAATAATTGCAATTACACACTCCGTTCTGGAACAATACTTGTATTTCAAGTTAAATATAATATTACAAATCATACTCATAATACTATATGGGCAATGCATTTTACAATTGCAAGTTTTTTACTCATTACAGTACAATCCATTTAAAATAGATTGCACTTGCATATATAAATGTAAAATGTCCAAAGATGCATTGTGAGACTTAGTATTACGTTATTTCATAAAAAAATCGTTAGAATTTTTTTTAGAAAAAAAACATTACAAATACTTTACAAATAGATTACATATTTATTAAATTACATCACATTTCCTATTGATACTCAATTAATTTGGAAAATATTAAAAATGTTTTATATCGAATTGTGATCTATATTTTACAGTTAAGGAAGGTTTCTTTAATAAAAAATTTTTTTTAGATGAACAACGTATTACAAATATTTCCGAAATAAATAAAGGATTTTATTTTACATCAGTATTTATCTTAAAAATTTATTGGTTTTGGACAGTTTTAAAATGTGAATATAAATTTATGCAAAATATCAAGAGAGTATTCTTAGTTGCATAACACTTCAGGGTTAAAGCTTATTATTATGCTCTTCTTATCTGCTTAAAAAATATTTTTATCACCTACTAGAGGTAGCTTTTACAAAAAAAACTTTTTTTTGAATTCTAATAAGAGGTCTCTAACACAAACTTACCTTAAGAACTTGCTCTCACTTTACACGTTGATGTAAGTGACTTATCAATTATCACTGTTTAAAAACACATTATACCTGTAGTTTTTCGGTCCTGCACTAACAAATTCGGCTATATAGCTTCCTTCAGCGTACGTCTCCAGCTCGTCTATCATCTGGGCGAGGAAATCTCTACAAGCTCTAAACGTGCATGAACTGTCGTGTACGCGGCTATGGACACATTAATAGATTTTAGAGGCCCACCCTCACCCTCCGGTCTGTCCCAATTTACAACCACCACATTATCATTAATGGGGATAATGGGTTGCGCCTGAATTAAAGGATCCGTAAACAATTTGAAAAAGTCCTTTGGATCGGATACAATACCACTCCGGGTTAAATTTTGACACTGACCAAACTTACCCCAAAAAGAATTTAAAATTAGATTAGCCAGGTATCTTAAATTGGGATTTTCCTTAACCTTTTTTTTGTCTGGTTGAATACCTTCTATCGTAATATTCGGTTATGTACTGCACTTTCCTGACTTCTGACGTAGTGTGGCTGGGCCACCCGGAACATTCCTGTTTGAGTTTTAGGAAATTATAGATATAACTGCTAAACAGTCCATCCTGTTTCGTGATTTTGTCATATATGGTGACCTCATACTCCCAAATCTCAAAAACGTCCAAAACCTTATCGTTTTTAGAGATAGCCTTGCGCAACTCGTCCGCTACAAACGTTCCAACGAAAGTGCGCTCGGGTTCACTATGTCTGTATTTGCCTTCATTTAGCTCAACGGCACAAGCCCTACCTAACAAACACATCAACTTGCCATGTATCTTTAGAGGTAAAACTGGATGATAGAGATTAAAAGGCGGTAGCACTCGACATTACGCTAAACCCTCCACCGTGTCCAATGAGATGCCTACATAATTTTTGGGGTGACCTACAGGATATTTACGGTATTTATTTACATAGGGTATAATGGACAGACGTCATCTTCTCGCTAATACAGTCACACTTATGGTAGACTTTGCTGGTGTAAGTGCGACCACCGTAAAACGCATTTCGTGGATTTAAAAGTTCGTCATCTTGACAGCCTGGATTCTGCATAAACGCTCTTAAGTCGTCGTTTGCAAGCATTAGTCTTTTAAAATCGCATTCACGCATTTTCACCAAATTATACCCGCGCTCGCGTAGAAACTGAGACCGCACCGCCGTGTTCTCGTTTAGGACAAACATGGATGTATTATATAAAAAACTCGTAAACCATATTTGATTCAGCGCAATAACCGTCAACCTTAACACCTAACGTCAGGGGTGAGTTTTTGAACAGAAGTTCATACAAACAGGTAAACATTTTTGCAATAACAATGAAATATAGAAAACCGACAAAATAACTTATTTTATCCTACGCCAGCGGGAAGTATGAAACAGTCATTATATATATATATATATATATATATATATATATATATATATATATATATATATATATATATTGATTCATAAAATGCACAGCTTTGTATTTAATAAACCCCTTTCTATAACAAACCCAGGCGTAAGGATTGTCGTAAGAATCATTTTATTAGATTAAATGGTAAAAATGGATAACTGAATCGAATCCGTAATCCAAAGTATGAAGGAAAAGCATATTAAAGTGAATGTTGTGTATGTATACATAAGCAGCAACAGAAAAGTGTGTGTGTGTGTGTGTGTGTGTGTTGTGTGTGTGTGTGTGTGTGTGTGTGTGTGTGTGTGTGTGTGTGTGGTGTGTGTGTGTGTGTGTGTGTGCGTGTGTCGTGTGTGCTGTGTTGCGTGTGCGTTTCGTGTGCGTGTGCTGTGTGTGGCGTGTGCGTGATCGTGTGCGTGTGCGTGTGCGTGTGCGTGTGTGTGTGTGTAGTGTGTGATGTGTGTGAGTGTGTGTTGAGTGTGAGTGTGTGATGTGAGTGTGTGAGTGTGTGTGGTGTGTAGGTGTGTGGAGTGTGTGAGTGTGTGAGTGTGTAGTGTGGTGTGTGAGTGTGAGTGTAGTGTGTGAGTGTGTGAGTGTGTGTGAGTGTGTGAGTGTGTGAGTGTGTGAGTGTGTGAGTGTGTGTGGTGGTGTGTGTGTGTGAGTGTGTGTGGTGTGTGAGTGTGTGTAGTGTGTGAGTGTGTGAGTGTGTGTGTGAGTGTGTGAGTGTGTGTGTGTGAGTGTGTGAGTGTGGTGAGTGTGTGAGTGTGTGAGTGTGTGAGTGTGTGATGTGTGAGTGTGTGATGTGTGAGTGTGTGAGTGTGTGATGTGTGAGTGTGTGTGTGTGGTGTGTGAGTGTAGTGATGATGTGTGTGTGAGTGTGTGAGTGTGTGAGTGTGTGATGAGTGATTGTGAGTGTGTGTGTAGTGTTTGTGAGTGTGTTGAGTGTGTATGTGTGAGTGTGTGAGTGTGTGATTTAGATGTGTGTGTTGATGTGTGTGTGTGATGTGTGTGATGTGTGATATGTGTACGAAAATGTGTGATTAGTGAGTGTTGTGAGTGTTCATGGACATGTGTTTGTTAGTGTGATGAGTTTGACGTGTCATGCCTGTGAGATGTGGCTACTGTCCAGTGCGGTGTGTACACATGAAGCGAATAACTATAAATTTGTATCTCTGTGTTAGATATTGGTTGTGAAGAGAGATAGTAATTTGTCAACTGTATTAAGAATTTGTTATGCAGATATCCAGACATTCAAGCCAGTACCATGTGGCATAGGTTCTGCACGCTCATTCATTTATTGCGAGTACGATATACCCCCAGGTTAAACATTTGCTATATCTGTGGGTTAGATATTAGCTCCTTTCTGTTTTTGGTAAGAAAGAAGATGATAATTTATGCGAAAACTGTATAAGAATTATGTTTTATGCAAACGATGACTCTCATACATGTGATTTGCCGTTACCAGCGGGGATGAGGTTCTGCACGGCTCATTCCATTTGTGAGGTTTGCGGCTTAACGATAACCCCAGGGTTAAAGCGCTGCTTCACACATGTTACACTGAAATAAATTATTAAAAATCCTTTTATCTTGTTTTATTTGAGATTATAGAAAACAAGATAGTTAATTAATTGTAACTGATAATTAAAAAATAATTGCTCCATAGCAGAGGGCTAAGTCCGGAGAACAGATTCAAGCGCCCTACACTTGTCTTAGACGCTAGTGTTAGTGCTCCTTATTTCCAATTTTCCGCCATAACAATTACAAGGATCTGTATGAACTTTTAAAATTTACCGCTAGATGGCTCTACCTCTATTACAAGAAATATTCATTAGTCTATACACTTCTAGGTGGCGCTACAACATTAAAATTTCATAACTAGGGATCACTACAGTAGGGAGGCACAGGCCTAACATAAGTGCTTATAGCTGTCCTACAAGTTAGCATTAGGGTCCCTTATTAGAATACTATTTCCATCCAAGGGCCACGACAAGATGGGGCGCAGACCTCACACCAGTTCGTGTAGCTGTCTTATGAGATAGCATTAGGGTCCCCTTATTCAAGTTTTCAAATTTCCCGCGCATGTCCAGGCCCTACGCCAACCTGTTTCTCACGGCAAATAACTTTCTCAAGGTAAACCACTATCTCAGGTAAACCAGTTTCTCAAAGTAAATAACTTTCTCAAGGTAAACAACTATCTCAAGGTACACAACTTTCTCAAGGTCAACCAGTTTCTCAAGGTCAACCCCTAGGTCAACCACTACCTCAAGGTAAACCAGTTTATCAAGGTCAACCACTTTCTCAAGGTAAACCAGTTTCTCAAGGTCAAATCGAGGTCAGCCACGTGGTGATCCGCAAGGTCAATCTTAATCTCAAGGTCAAAAAATACCATCCCCACGCGCGCGACCCTGGGAATTCCACAAGGTCAAAAGTGAAAGTAGTATCCGTGTTCTACTGTTGAACTATTGCCGATTCAGTCCTCTCCATATAAATTCACAGATGTGCTTCACTAATCCGTAATGGTGAGATAGAGATAGTATTCAGGCCTGGGCATGACTTCTCGTTCCGCAATTTCGCTACCATTCGCAAAAAAAAACAGTTTATGGACCTGCTAGTGTTATTAATTCACGAAAAATATTTGTTTGATGGTGAGAGCATATTGTAAGTGACGCTAACAGCATTAAAGGTCAACGTTTCAAACGGCTCTATGTATGTCAGCTGTCAAATGATTGCGTACAAAAACTCTAAAAACGTGGATGTGTTGTCGACCTAGGCCTGAAAGAATACACCTCTACACGATTTTTAAGACTGGAAAACTAGTGTTACCGAAATCTCAATAATGTATTGATGAAAGGTTGAGTATGCCTTATGTTTTTACTTCGGAGAGCATAGCGAAGTAAATAATACCGATTGAGGTTCGTTTAAGGAGATTTAGTTTTCTACAACCCTTGTCTCGAATGCTAGTATGTCACCTGGTGTGGAAATTTTAAGTAAGATACGTTAGATAATTTTTTTTCCGTTTTATTGAATTTCGGTTGTAAAGAAGTTAATACATTTAAAATGTAAAAGTGTTAATGTATTGAGGATTGAAATTGTGTAAAAGTTTTTCAATGGTAAATATATCATGTCGATTATGTGAAACGTAATTTGAGAAATATAAGAGATGGGTATAACATTGTTTTTTGATAACGCAAGCTTGAGGCGCGATGAGTCAAATGGGTGTCGTAAGTTTGTTAAATTTGGTTGCTCAACTATGTGCCGTTGTGAAATAAGTCGTGGGCTTATCAGATTGTTAGAATGCTTTTCGTTGGGTGAAATGCACATATTTCATTTCTTTAGTTTGGACGATCGCAGGTGACACTCGGAAGGATGACGTGATTTTGAAAGGAAAGGGGAGATTTGCTTTTTTTTCGATTCGGTCTTGGTTTAGATGTAGGGATGTGAAGACTCACGTTAAGGTGGCCCGGCCGCGTGCTCGAAGTGTGTGTTGAAGCAATGTGGAACCTATTCGCCCCCTTACCGGGGTGTAAAAGAAGCCTAATGTTAGAAATCTTTTCCGTTGTCCTTATTTTGGGGATATTTTAAAAACTTCGCCAGCCCGGATTGCTATTATATCGTTTATCGTGGTCAATAGAGACATGATTGTGTTCATAGAATTGGACTTGGTATTATTGCAAGTGCCAATCCTTATTTCTTCAAATGGATTTGTCGCATCTCGTTTGCGGAACAATGGTAAAAGGTATCGGTTTTAGGTGTTAATTTAGAGTACATGGCTGACCCGTAATAAAGGATAAATTTACTGTATATAGTGACGCTTTAATAAGTTTTATTTAAATAAAAGTAAAGAAGCTGTAAATGAAGTTAATTCTGTGTATATATTAACGTTAACTAGATGAAGAAGTGATCGTAGGTATGGTTATTGGTTTAAAGCTTGCACTTATTGACTCTTTGTTAGATATAAATGGATTATTTTATTTGATGTCATGTTTATATTTGTGAATGCTTCTATCATTTTGAAATTGAAGTTTTTCACAACTTTACACTTACATCATAACTTGATTAAATTATTAAATATGTTTTTTGGCTGGCATTTTTCATTGTTAGCCTTCGCCGTTAGAGAGTGTTCTGATTTGTAATCTTTAAGACAGTTTAACAATATTTAATTTATAATGACCTAGTTATTCTTTACTAAAATTTAATTCTATAGTTGGCTTTATACGTTTCTCCAACTGCAATATCAACAGCAGGCTGATGTGTATGTTTTAATTTTTCAACTTTGACAAAATTGTTTACAACATCTTTAACAATTTTAATAGATATTACTACTAACGAAGTTAACTGTAAGTGTTATCGAAACGTTTAGATTGTATAATTTAAAATACACCATTAAAAACCCCAAAAAAGATAAATATTTTATTATGTGTGATAATGGTGAAAGTTCATATGGTGTTTATCTGTGTTTTATCTTGATTTCGCTAGCTAAAATTGAGTATTACCGTTTGTTAGATTTATGTGTTCAACGAAATTATTATTGCTCCGTTTTATTTGCAATTTTTTATGGAAGTGAGCATAAAGAAAAACAAATTTCAGATGCTGCTATGATAATATTTTGTAGATAATAATCGTTTTCATAAGTTAGAGTTTATTTTAAATCTAGTTTAAACCAAAGCAATAATAAAAACGGTGGAAATAATAAAAGGTCATATTTGGAGCAGTGCTTATACAGTTTTTTCGATGAGATATCGATGACTGTTAAAATTTTCTGCTGTATTATGGTTTTGTTAACTTTTGTATAGTTTAGACATTTCGGAAAATTACATTTAACAACTATTTTTCCCGACGGGGATAAACTATTCGGATAATCTAATTTTTAATTCTCTTGAAGAGCGAAGGTTTGCTACAAGCCTATTGATATTCGAAATTTTTCTACATATTAGAGGTGTGGGTTGATTTCCAACTGTGTCTTATTTAAAAATCATCGATAACCTGCTAACCATTACTTTTTTCTCGATTCGCGTTTTTAACTGTATGTTCGCCAGTTCCTTGTCTTGAGGACTTCTCTGGTACACAATGTGTGACGATTCTCTTGGCAGAACTTTTTATTATACGATATTAGTTCCACTACTTTCGATTTATAATTTTTTATCATGTGGTATTTGTTGTACGTGCACGACAGTTCCATATCTGAGATGTATTTGGTGACGAATCAAGTGCTTTCACGTTTCTGCTTAAATCATGAGTTAGTATAATTATCAAAACTTTAGTGCGCATGCTTTGTTAGTATTACAAATAATAATTTAAGTGAGTATTAGTAATCACCTTAATGCATTGGAGCAGGGTGTTACAGCATTGTATTTCTGATATAAAAAGGAGTTTAAGCATACTCCAGCAATAGAAGCAATGGCAACTTGGTTTGCTATGGTTACTTCGTAATTACTCTTTCTTTAAACAGAGTGGCGCCTTAACTTGTAATCAGTTTTATCAATAAAACAATTTTGGTTAAAATTTTAATTTTAGTTAATGATTACGAACTATATTGTGGTTTCCCATTTCTTTGTTTTTGAATTGCTGTAATAATGACTAATTGTCGAATTACAATTATTAATCAACAGATCAGAATAGAAATTAAATGTAAGCAAAATAAAACAAGAATGGGTAGATAATTTCAACTGCGCCTTAAACATCCCGTTTTTTTTGACACTAATGTTGGAATTCACAGCGAATAGAAGCAGCATAAAAACTGGATTCCATAACGTTCAGTACAATTTGGAACCGATCAGTGAATAGAATTTTAAAGAAGGATTGAAATATCTAAAATGGTCAAACAAATTTCCACTAAAAATTCGTTCAAGCAGTAGTACTGAACTGAACCTAGTAAAGAAGAGTTATTTATTGGTTTTTAAAGACAATGCACCTAATATCTTTGTTGAAAAAAAAGCTAAATAAGTTTTGATCGAAATAAATGGATGTTGAGTACAAAAGATTAATAATAATTTAAAATCATTTGGATACGCTTGTTGATTACAAGTTACCAAATGTGCTAAAGCTTCACGATTATTCTTATTTTCTGGAACAGTACTATTTAAATATTTATGCCACATTTTAATTTCAGATTTAAAAGGAAATTTGGATATATCGGGCATATGTAAACTTAAATGTTCGTTATTTTCATCGCTGTCCGAAATTCCCTTCTCTCCTGTTAACAAGGCCATAAATTCCTAGAAAATTTTTTTCATGGTTAGTAAATCTTTCATTGAGTTGGTTAACAAAAAAATCAATAAATGACCCGTAACGAGTAATCCTTAGAAAGTTGACGACTGATTATCCGAAACCATAGGATTCGTTGGATTCTTTTGTAGGGAAACCATTCTTTTTAATTTTATCTCGGTGCCAATACTTGAAGCAAGAACCTAAAATTTATACGAACTATAAAGATAACAACGAAATGTCATGTATATCAATAAGAATACTTTAGCCTTATTAAAAGAACCTCAAACTTTTTTGGCGTAATTGTTTTAAATATAAAACAGTATTTTCTGTTACATAAATCGCCTTTTTCAAGTATGTTTGAAAGATGACTTCAAGTGATATAAAAAATTCGGAATCGTAGAGAGTATTATTACACAAAACAGAAGCTACATACGTACAAAAGGCGAATAGGTACTTCATTTGCAGCAATAACAAGCATGTACACTTGTAAACCCGTATTATTGGTATGAGCTGGCGCTTTCTTAAAAAAAACCTTGAACACTAACTAGCTCGGCTTTTTTCCAGTTATCCATTTTTACTGTAATAAAGGCACCCAAACCCTGGCCCCCAACACTTCCAGTTGTAGCAAATAATACAAAGTATTTACAGAATGCGCCTTCCTCCTTAGCGGAATAACATATCCAGTTAAACTTATGTTGAAACTGCAGTTTCAGTTTTTTAATTTTAAACTTATCTATTAAAGGGAACGCGTATGATGGTGGTAGAACCCAGAACGATTCTATTGTATTTACTTTTTCTGGAACGGATTTGTCTAGAAAAACTCCAATGTCTTTCTGATTCTATAAATGCTGGCTGGGGTTGGCACTGATGGCAATATAGCTAGTATTCCCACTAGGACTGGCTTTTTCAGCTTTATTAGATTCTTCTGCCTCTGCGGCACTGAAAAATGAGCTAGATATCGATGCTTCATTTTCATAAAATTTTCTTCTTTTTAAGAAATTTGCCAGGGAATTTAAATTTCCCATACTTGCATGGTTCACTAAACTAATTGCACAATAATTTGTCTATTTAACAAACGCACTAAAAAAACTAGCAATGGAAATGAATAATAAAACAATGTCCTATGAACGATTACAAATAGCATTCTTAGACCGCCATCGCACTTACAACGTTTTTAAACACACCCTGGACCTAGACCATGTGTATTAAAACGCACTGTGAAACACTTATGGAACATAGACTGATCCCCTTTACTTAGCGTTTACTTTATATGGGAAATGCAGAGGTTCCAGAAATGGAAATATCTAGACAAAGTCATCCCTCTGATACAACGATGACTTATATGTGAAGTCACTTGTCGCTATTATTTACTAATAATACTAATATAAAGATGATTCATTATTATAAAAATCTAGTCTCTAGAATGTTCTAAAATTCCTTTTTATTATTTTATTATCTCAATCTTTTAGCTCTTAGGATCCGTTTCAGTATTCTATTCTCGTCTACGTTCAGCAGGTTCGGTTTACCAACGAATTTACGAATACAATGCATTTTAGCAGAACGCAATACTTAATTTTTATTTACCTTTACTGAACCAAAAAAATGAAGCCCCTGTCCTCGGAAACCCGCCAGAGTTGAATAGAACTTTTAATTGTTTTGTTCAATTAATAACATATTGGATTTGACTTTAATACTAGGTTGTCCCATAAGGCTTTGTGCATCATACATTATTTAGGAAAACTCAAAAAAAAAAAAAAAACATTTATTCAACGAAATAAATTTGTTTTTTCTTGGTTCATTTAAGTAACGCTTTGATTTTTTTTAAGGATTAATAAGAATAAGTGTAAAATAGATTGAAAGGTTTGGTCGCTTGGGGGGGGAGATATATTCCCCGTTGTCCCCCCTTGGGTACGCCACTAATGGAGAGTAATTTCTTATAAGAAATTTTTCAATTTTAAACAAAGAGTATTTCCTAATATTCAAAGCGTGCAAGCGTTGCTACTAACATACACATCGCGAAAAAAGTGTTGTTAATTACCAATAAATGTAATGGAAACTATTGTTGATGCTATGCAAAAAATAAATTTCCTGTCAATATAAAAAAAAAACAAGTAGGGGAAGAATTTAGGTAGAACCATGTGGTCAATTTACTAAGTGCGTCTATTCGAGTATAACCTCTACTATGTAATCTTCAGGGTTTGTTTGAAGATTCACTAAATAATTACACCATCGTATCACTAAGTTTAGTTGATATTGGACAATACGATAAATATTCCAACATAATCGGTAAAGAAATTGTCACGTCCTTAAAAGGGTTTTCGTGTTTAACAAAGCAATTCATGTCTTGTAGTAAAAATCAATGTGTGATGTAATCCTCCAACACATCCTTTGTTGATATACTCAGAAAAACCCATCCTTCATATACATACAAATGTAATATTGAAACGGGTTGACCATTATTAATATAATAAATATTGTTGAACTACAATGTGGTCTGGTCCACACTTCTTTCAACTCAGCGTTTTTGACTCCAACTTTGTTTGATGTGGAATATTTGAATTCGGTTTTCTTCTTACAATACACTTCAAGATTTCACTGTATGCAAAGTTATTATTACAATTTCCATATGTATATTAAACACGGTATGTTTTTTTCTCCCTAGTTTACATCGCTTCTAGTTTTATTTCGTTGTATAATATTTTACAGGTGACTGCTTGCTTTGTTTTGAGTAAATATAGCTACTCAGAGCCTAACTTAAATAGCGAATTTACATGTAGGAGGGACAGATTGATAAGGAATTAGCATAAATGTGAGAAAAAAATAATGTGCCAAAGTCAGGTGAGTACATATACCTCTTCACTAGAGGAAAAGACCCCCAAATCCTTTATTTATGATTGATTACAATCTTCGCGGCCATTCCACTAGCCAAGAAACAAACCGGATTCATGACACAGTAACCTCTTTAAGGCCACCAAATTAACCTAGAAACAAACCGATTGTCCTAGCCAAGGCGTAATCTCATTATCCCTGGCCCATTGCCTGAAAATAAACCCACTGTTCGTGACTCACAGATGTTTTAATAGTTGACTATGTATTAAGGGAGTCATGAAAATGATAATTACAGAGGGCAACAGATTACAATCCCGAGGGACGTTAGTCCCAAGGAATTGTTAAGTTCCCGAGGTTATTAACATACATAACTCTCATGATAAATAAATAATTTTCTTTCATAGAATGAATGAAATATCAAACCAAATTTTGTTAGTTTTTAAAATTAAACTAACGTTATTTAAAAATTAGGTAGGCATGGTTAGCAAGGATGCAACAACTGACAAGTTAGTAAATATTTGTCAAATTTATTCGTTTGTGAATACGAATAAAAACCTGGAGACAATTGAGATTTAAGGCGATTTGTTGCAAAAGACCGAGAAGGCTCGTGCCGCACTACTACCGTTAAAGTCGGAACCAAAGTATAAATCAGAATATGACAAATTCATGCAGTGTATGAAAGTTAACCGTATTGAAAACAAAAACTATAATGGTGGATTACTTTCAAGACGTGGTATGTCCTAATTCCCTGTAGACCACGTGGTCAATGTTCAAATCAATGATGACAGTTTATAATAATACAGATGGAAGCAAGTTTCTTGAACTGGAAGCGTTTCTCAAAACAAGAAAGTCTAAAGTGTTCAAGTTGGGATCACGTTGTCAAATTTTTAAATAATGCTTCTGATGAAGAACATAAGGTAATGCATTAAAATGTAACGATTGCACATTTATTGCTGTTGTACAGGTGGTTCTGGGTATGGGTTATTTCGGGGACTGAAGAGGTCAATAACTTTGAATATGAAGATTAATCATATTGCTCTGTTATGGTGGTTCACACTCCGGAAAGTAAAACAGATATCCGTAAGACATCTACAATTGTGGAAGAAAACGAGTTCTCTGCGCTGGGTATAGTGAGGAAGTGTATGTCTGCATCCGTTAGGTCAATAAAGATTTTTTCTAACCCAGCGCGACAGTTCAGGCCCGTTAGGAAAAATTCCAAGCAAAATTGCTGGTTTTTTGGATTTGCCAAATCCAGAAGCCTTCACGGACATTGTCTGCGGAGGACTTATTAGACTGCCTTGGTCAATGCAGAAACAAATATGACGTCATTGGAGAGACATGGTGGATGGTGAAGGTCACCGGTAGCAGTGAGAATTTGGCCGACAGCGTGGAATTGAGATATAAAAACTGCAATAATGTTGGCTGGCGTGTCATATAAAGGAAAAGGAACATGAACATCATGTTTGACTGCAGTCATAAACAGTGACAGCGGTTGGAAATTCCTTGTAATTCAGGAAATAATTTCAGTGGAAAATTTGACAATTGCCGGTTAATTTTTGTAAATACATTAGAGGGAGTTAAAGATCTATAACTGCTTAGTATAAGTCCTAAGGGAGTTATGAACATGTTTAGAATTACGGTAACTAAGGGATTATTTGTTTATAATGTATTATTGTTTAAAATTAGAAACAATTCATAGAAATGAGGTTATCTCAAATTTCTAAGAAATGAGACCTGATACATGACTCATTAAGCTCTTCAAGGGCACCGATTTAGCCTAGAAACAAGCCCATTATCCTAACCAAAACAAAAACCAGATGCGTGACTCATTGGTACTATCAGGGCTATGGTTGCAGCTTGGAAATTACCCGCCCCTCTATGACTCATTAATATCTTCAAACATAGTACAGACCCATCAATGTGTTCAATGGCCTCTTTATTCAAGCTGGTAGCAAAAGTTTGGGGACACCCTTATGACTTCGTCTTCCAAACCGAGCCCCTGGAAAATATTTTCTTAAATTCCATTGGCGCACACTAAATCTGTAATTAAAGCAGATATTCATATCTGCATCTTCTACAGTTCCGCCAATTACGGACTGTACGATGAAATCTGTATAGTAATCCGCAGTCAAGCTCCCATAAGCGTCACTTACTACAGTTTTCTGTCTACAGCAGGCAAAATCGTGTAGAGTCTATGAGAAAGAGCCACATGCAGTCTAAGAGACAATATCCCACAATTCCTCTTCAAAGAAATTGTTGCGAGGAAAAACAGTGTGCAGGAATCCCCGTTTTACATCTTCGCCCAAACAAAAAAACAAAGAGCAACTACAAGTAGATTACACGGTAGGCAACAAGGAAAAGCATTATACCACCTGTAAACCATTAAAGCATGTTTTGGAAACGTGGAAGATTACCAAGTTACCGTAAACATGCGACCATGTGGTAATAACGTTAAAAAATTCAGTGCAAGATTCCACATGTAAGACTTATTGACAGTGCCACACCTATTCGAACGAATTTAATGAGAATGTAACAATTACGACTCCGTTCAATGGAAACTTTACGAACTGCCCACTTTAGGACAAACAGTGAATATACGAACTATCATAACTTTCACTCAACTACAGAAACTCGATGGTCAATTGTCGATTTTCAACGTGGAAAAAGGTAACTAACGGACAGAGATAACTGAATTTGAGACACTTCTATGAAGACCACGTTTGTCCCAAAATAAATGTAAAATTGTTTCGGGACATGTACTAGCATGTTGGCGGAAAGAGTCCAAACAGGGTTTCGATCACTGTATAATACCGGAACCACGTATCCTAAATATACCTACATATAAACTTTACAGTGATAGACATGTATCCCTTCTCTGTTGAATCAAAATCCATGTGTTAGATAAAACATGTCTGCACAATCATTGACCTATGGATAATGAAATGACATGAAGGTAAAATAATTTATAACCGTAAAAAAGTATCAAATAAATATAATCGTATTAAAGCGGGACTATTCAATGGGAAACTAGATTTCGTAAAAGTTATTGAACCACTATCAAGAATTGACGTAAAACGTGAGGAATTTAAGTATTTGAAAACTACGAAACCGAAGTCGCCCATAGTTAATATTTGTGGCATTAAAGGCTAAATGTTCTTTTGGCAGATTATCTTTGTTCAAAGGTAAAAGGTATAGTTCTCCTGGAAAACTAGTAGCTAACTATTAAGCGATGAAATGTCGCTCACAGCCACTCAAATTAAGAAAAAATGCAACGTTTGTGTACATAGATTGAATCAGACATTTTGAGCCGTTTGTCCAAATACAAATGTAAATTGATTTCTGCGTGTGCGGCTATTTATACGAAAGAGTCAAAGTTTTCCACTTATAATACGGAACCACGTTCTAAATAACCTACATATAAACATACTTAGTGTATGTATCCTTTCTTTGTAATGAGCCAGAAAATCAAGTTTCCGATCTCCCTTTCTGATAATGAATGAAGACCGTTGGCTTTATTGTTTGCATTATCGTAATAAGTTTAACCAAAGTTTAGTTGTCAAATAAATTTAATCGTCTACTCCGTTGAATCCTTATTGGTTTATTCAAAAATTTTTATTTGAGTATTAGCTACAGTTTACATTGGGATGATGGTGCCGAAGATGTCATTTGTTCGTTTGCAATTTTTTGTAGTTTTTATCAAACCATTAAACACAATCAGCCTCCATATATTAATGAAATTGTGGAAGAGTTATTATAAGAGCATTTTAAATAATACATGATGTATTCATACATGTATCTGTTTATTGCATATACAGTCCGCGCGGCCAAAGAAGGCCTCGTGTCGCGCATGGATGTTCGTGTATTCGGCCGCACTCCTTAACGTAATAGCGACTGAAAGCATTACCAGTGGCGTGGGTGTCGCGTTTTCAATTATTCGTCACCAAACCACAAGAAATTTTAAAATATTTTATTTATTTGAATTACATATGAACAGTAATAGTTTCAACATTTATAAAATAAAAAAATAACCATGTTGACAAGTAATAAATTTTATATTTGTTTGTTTTTCAAATAACTGTACACGTTATATATCACCTCACGCGTTTGACCACTTGGCCACTTTTTCCCAATGTAGAACTCATATTTCTACACTCGCTTTTAAATCGCAGTTGAAAACGAACTAACTAATAAAAACATTTTTGAATATTTGCTAATCTGTTGTTAATGATACTAAGGAATGTCAACTATTGGGATTTCTTTAATAAGAATTTTAGCAAATGCCATTAGCATTACATGCGCCGCAAAACTACTTATTTATTTTACTATGTATTGTGAAAGTATTTGTTGTTTATACATATTTGTCTAATAAATTTGAGTATTATGATCTTTAAAATTCACATAGGACACAAAATGGTTCACTGTCGTTTTGTTGCAATAATTGTAATACAGTTAAATTAACAAGTACGTATGTAAATTAATAACAGAAATAAATAATTAATTAGTGTAATACATGATAATAAACGGAACGCGCTTTTG